>MU227365.1:2983200-3018143 GCA_018584345.1 Thuja plicata
CCCCCCCCCCCCCCCCCCCCCCCTCTTAGTGTTTCTAACAGCAAGGAGCATAAATATGTCAGAGGAGGATACCAAGTTTCTTAGTCATAATTTTAAAAATAAAAAGAAGAAAAGAATTGATGGTGAAAACCACGTTGTGGCAGTGTCAGATTCTAAAAAAGTAAAAATAAAAGAAGTATCTGATGGTGAAAATCTCCCAGAGGCACCAAAAGATGAGTTTCTTGATATCCTACCTTAGCACTTTCAAGAAAGATCTTCAGTTTTGATAGAACCTACACAACCGGTTAACTTGGGAGCAGTTGAAGTTCCTTAATTTTTTCACTTAGCACAATCCTTATCAGAAGAGGAGAAGATACAATTCACTGAGTTCCTAAAAGAGAAAAAGATCAACTTTGCATGGTCTTACACAGATATGTCTGGACTCGATCCTAAATTAATAATGAATCATTTATCTATAGCTCCTGGGATCAAACCTGTGAAATAGAAACTAAGAAAGATGCATCCTCATGTTGCGTTACTGGTGAAAGTAGAGATAGAAAAATTACTCAAATCTAGATTCATAAGAGTCATCACTTATGCAGGATGGATTTCTAATGTGGTACCAATATCTAAAACAAATAAATCTATCAGGATCTACACAGACTTTAGAGACTTAAAAAAAGCATGTCCTAAAGATGATTTTCCACTACCAAACATTGATATGATCATAGATCTAACATCAGGCTATCAGATGTACTCACTCATGGATGGTTTCTCGGGATATAACTAGATTAAGATTGCTCCTGAAGACAAAGATAAGACATTTACATGTGCATGGGGAACTTTTTGCTGGAATAGTATGTTGTTTGGATTAAAGAATGTTGGTGCTACATACCAAAGAGCTATGATAACCATATTCAGTGATATGATACACAAAAACATGGAAGACTACATGGACGATACCTTAGCAAAGTCAAAAACAAGAACTAATAATATTGAAGACTTGCAGAAGATATTGGATCGCATGGAACAATTTGAACTCAGGATTAATCCAAAGAAGTGTGCCTTCGGAGTTCAATTAGGAAAGCTACTAGGGTTTATAGTATCAGCAAAAGGAATTGAGGTAGACCTTGCAAAAGTTAAAGCTATACTAGAAATGTCACCTACACGCAACATTAGTCAAATGAGGACACTACATGGAAGAATCCAGTCAATCAGGAGATTTATGTCACAACTTGTAGACAGAGCATAACCTTTTACTAAACTGCTACATAAAGGTGTTACCTTCAAATGGGACAAACATTGTGAAAACAACTTCAAAGAACTAAAAGAGTACTTGGCTACTCCTCTTGTTCTCATGGCACACATTCATGGAAAGCCATTACTCCTATATATATATCATCTACGACTACATTTTTGGGAGTATGTTGGCTCAAGAAGATGAAACTAAAAAGGAAAGAGAAATCTATTAATTCAGCAGAACACTAGTATCTTATGAACTCAATTATAGCATAATTGAAAAAGCTTGCTTAGCAGTTGTCTTTGCATCACAGAAATTGAGACATTATATGTTGTCACATACAGTAAAATGTATTGCAAAGATAGATCCTCTAAAATACCTCCTAAGGAAGACAACATTAACAGGATGGCTAGCAAAGTGGGTCCTGATTCTGAGTGAATTTGATATTGAGTATGTGGATAGAAGGGCTATTAAAGGACAAGTTCTTGCAGATCAATTAGTTGATTCACCATTGCAAGATGATGCACCTCTGATAATTGAGTTTCCTGATGAAACAATAATGCATTTAGTTGAACATCCATGGAAGATGTACTTTGATGGTTCTTTCACACAGCAAGGCTCTGGAGCAGGAGTTCTCTTTATCACTCCTCAAGGCTACAAGATTCCTAAGTCATACAAATTAATGTTTCCATGCACAAATAACATTTCTGAATATGAAGCATTAGTGAATGGTCTTAAATTGGCTATGGAATGGAAGATCATAGAGTTACATGTGTATGGTTACTCTCATCTTATTATTAATCATGTAAATGGAAACTATCAGACTAAAGATGAGAATTTGATGCCTTATAAACAACTAGTTGAAGACTTGAAAAAATACTTTGTCTTTGACACATTCCATCAAATACCAAGGATAGAAAATAAAGCTACAGATGTTATGGCTACACTAGCATCCATGTTACAACTAGAAGAACATCAGTTCCACTATGACTTCTTGGTGGAAGAACTATCCTATCCAGCTTTTGATACCCCTGAGTACCAAATAATTTGTGCTTTGAACGCCAAGACCAATCTCGGTACGCCAAACTCATTTCCTATCTAACTGACCAAACTCTACCCGATGGTTTATTAAGGAATGAAAAACAAGCCTTAATTAGGATAGCATCACATTTGTCCTCATTACTAATAACTTATATAGACAAGGTCTCGACGGTACACTTCTTAGGTGTTTAGAACAAGAAGAGTCAAATCACGCATTAAAAGAAGTCCACAAAGGTGTATGTGGATCGCACTCAAATGGCTTTTCATTAGCTAAAAAACTACTAAGAGTAGGTTATTACTGGCCCGTGATGGAAAAAGATGCAGTTCTATTTTAAAAAACATGTCACAAATGCCAAACACATGGAAATCTTATGCATGCTCCTGCTAGAGAACTCACACCATTTATAACACATTGGCCATTTCAACAATGGGCCTTTGATTTGGTTGGACAAATATATCCTAATTCTTCAAGTGGACACAAATACATCATTACGACCACTGAGTATTTCACTAAGTGTGTCGAATCCATGCCACTAATCAAAGCCATTGGCAAACTGGTGGCTATGTTTATCTTGAACTACATTATTTGTAGGTATGGGATACACTCTTCAATTGTAACAAACAATGGGGGCCAATTTTAAAATCAAGACATCGAAGACCTTTGCATACAGTTTCACATTACTTAGCATTTTTTTTCAATCTATTATCCTCAAGGTAATGGACAAGCTAAGGCATCTAATAATAACATTCTTAAGATCCTACAAAGAATTGTGAGTAAGTTTGGAAGAGATTGGCATTTGTAACTAAATCCGACACTTTGGGCCTACAGAAAAAGTATTAGAACACCAACTCGAGCCACACCATTTTCTTTAGTCTATGGCGTTGAGGCAATATTACCTATTAAGGTAGAAATTCCATCTTTGCGGGTATCTTTACAAGGTCTTGTTACTGATGAACAATACCGCATTGATAGGGTGAATGCATTAGACTTACTTGATGATCACAGAAAACAAGCGTTCGATCATCTGAAAGTGTACCAAAAATGCATGTCAAAATGGTACAATAAAAAGGTCAAACCATGACACTTTCAAGTGGGGATCTCATTCTCAAAGAGAATCCTAAGAACTAGCCAAATAGAGAACAGAAAGGAAAGTTTGAACCCAATTGGCTGGGACCTTATGTCATTACTGGAACTTTTGGGACTAGAGCTTTTCAGTTAGCTACACCTAAGGGAGATGTTCTTCCTGATCCCATAAATACTCTACATTTGAAGTGATTCTATGCTTGATATGTGGCTAAGTAGAGCTCGTGCAATGAAAATCTCAGAAAATACCAAAAAATCAAAAAATTGATCCTGAAGAAATCCAAAAATAGTGGAAAAGGTCCTGAAAAAAGGTATCCTTGGTGAAAACCTGGCGAACAGGTGCCTTGATACTACAAAAAAAATTAAAAAGAGAAAAAAAATAAAAAATTTGAAAAAGAAAAAAGTGCCTCGATGAAAACCTGGCAAACAGGCGTCTTGGTAGTAAAAATAAAAAGCTTTTCCAAGTGGTGAAAACCTGGCAAACAGGTGTCACTCGAACTCTGTGCTCTATCTATCAATGCATCGATGACACTAATCCTTCATGATCACACCTGTGCTATTTGGTGACTCTGATTCCTTACAAATGTCATATCCTTGCTTGGATTTTTTCTGTATTTGTGTCTTAGGAACAGTCATTCTGCATTGGGGGCATCTTTGCTAGCATGTTCAGTTTGCATCTCCTAGGTTGTCCTAGGGTCCTGTCTAGGATGGTTTGCCTCTCAAAATATTATTTCTCAATACTTGCACCAAAATTTCACTATAAAAAACAAAGGTGTTTCTTCAACACCACCTACCTGTAACAGACATCACACTAGTGTTTCTCAACACTTGAATCATGAACTTTTAACGAACTACTATTTTTCAACACTTTAAATAAAAAATGAACTAGTGTTTCTCAACACTTTAATCAACCAGTGTTCCTAAACACTACATTGGATTGCAATCGCTGACAAAGTTAATCTCATATACTCAGACATGAAAACATATTTCTTAATTCCAAATTCTAATTGATGAATCTCTATTGTGCTTGAAAAACAAATCTACAGTATTTCTCAATGCTACTTAAACACATAGTCTGATCTTGGTTTGATTATGACTCTTTTATGTTCCAATGATGTTTCACACTAGGGGCATCTAAGCGGTTATAAATTTTCTTTGATTGGTTATCAATCAAGGTGATTTTTATGTCTTCCGAGTTACTCCATGACGTCTATTCAAAGACAAAGAGTCATAATGATAGGGGGCATAATGTTTTCTTGGTTTTCTGCGTATGGTGATTGTTTCAATGATCCTACAAATTTCACCTAACTTGGATGTTTATGGTAAGAGCTACCAACATGAGTGGATTGTTGCATATATCTTGATCCTCATTATGTGTACACTATGGTGAGGTTGAAACAATTTCTTTATCTTTTTTCTAAATCAGATTCTCACTAAGGTGTACGCTACATGATGTACCCAAGGATATGAATTTTCAAGGTCATTGCGGGTCACATATCTTACATTACACTTGAATATAAATTGATTCTTAATAGTAAAAGGAGATAACTAACTTATCGTCCTAGCTTCTATGCCTTGATGCCTACATTTATTTCCAACAGTGCATCCAATACACATAGTATTCATACTTTCATGATACCAGTGGGTATTAATGATAGTTGTACTATCAGGTGATGTCCGTTACAAAAATCCCAATGATGATAAAATGCTACAATGTATACAAATCAGTGACAGTCCTAAGAGTCTTCATGTAGATGCATTTAGAGATTGCATGATTCATTTGAAAGAAAAGCATAAAGGACTTGAGCTTAAAATGATTTCTTGATTCATCCAAAATCCACATTAATTGCATAATCAATATTACTAGATATTAATGTCTGCATATCCATGACATACATTTTGCATTCATAAATGAGAAAGAGAAAATACAAAAACAAAGCATTCAAGCATTGAATTTATTTCTACATCCTAAGTGCATCCATACATTTATTTGAATAAATAAAATCTCAAAAACATACATTTGCATATTCACTTAGGATCATTTGAAACACATTTATATCACTAATAAACCCAAGAGCATAAATGATGTCATCACATAATCTAATCTAACTCATCACGAGGCCAAGATCAGCATCACATGTGCATCAAATCTAAACATCTATCAAAGCAAAACAACCCATGAACATATCAAAATCAGGAATAACTATCTCAAATATATCATATATGGAACAGATCAAAAATGTGGAACTGTCTACAAAAGAGTATCAGAGTATCAAGTATGAATCAGATATACATGTATAAAAGTCAAAATACAATAAATGATCTCAGAAGGATCCAAATATACAGTATGATCTCAAAATATGTCAAAATGCAGAATCAAGATTGGCTACCACCCTCTCCCTAATCTGGAGGAGGAGGAGGTGGTACAAATGGAGCTGGTGGAGGCATAGCCCCCTCAGACTGCTGAGCCATCCATGAATATGAAGGTGCTCTCTGACCCTCTTGAACCGTACCATGACATAAACTAAATTAATAACCCTCTCTTTGTCCCTAGTGAGTAGCTACCTGCACCTGGGTATCTCTCTTTGCCCTGAGCATATCACCCTCTCTATCCCCCTTTTCTCTTAGATGCTTGAGTTGTGCATTCATGTCTGCTCTAAGATGCTCGAGTTGTGTGTCCATGTTTGCAAGTAAGGCCTCTAATGTAGTGATCCTCGCTCTGAGCTGCTGACGTTCACACTCACACTGTGTCAAAGCATCACCATCTCTACTTGAACCTCTACCTGTGTCCTGTCCTAAAGGCCTATCATTTGGCCTATCCTACTGAGTGTCCTGCTGAATTTATCGTTGTCACTGCTAATCTCTAGTCAAAAGTGGACCTGAATCTCTCTAGGGATCAATGAATCTGAGATGATTTTTCCTCCCACTGCCATTTGCGCCCTCTCCACTCCCTCCTAGAGCACCTCCACCCCTATCATCTCCATCACCACCATCATCTGGACCTTGTCCTTTGTCTGGAGGAGGGGGCCTCCCATCTTGCCTCCCACCGTCTCTACCACCATCCCTCCCTCCATCTTGTCTCTCCCTCTGAGCTCCCCCTCTGCCTCTCATAGGTCAATCATCTATGGGATCATAGTCTAATGGATCCTCTATGCGAGGAACTTCCTCCTCGAGCATTGTAAAATGTGGAAATGGATGTTGGAGCATCTATGCGAGATAACCATCTGAGCACCCTACATCTACAACATCTGGAAAGAGGTCCCAAGCAACTGAAACCGTATCTCTGATGGCACGCTAAACTATCTCATATACTAATCGAGTACCCCATAGTGGCTCCTCATCCTAAATACGTGCATATACTGACAAATCCTGGCACCTGCCCTACACACAATTGTACTCACCAAGAATCGCTGAATAATGTACCTGGTCTTGTCGATAAAATATCTTCTTTAAAAGAAAAAAAAGGCATCTATCACCTGTCAGAAATCCACTCCTCACAGTCAAGGTATGGTCGCCATACTACTACAGTCATATCATCAAACAAATGATGCCAATACTCTATCTTGCCCAGATGGGGCTGTTGAATCCAACTTGAGTACATGTAAACATATGGCTACTGATCTAACTGCTTCCTGTCAACTATCGACTATGTTATTGGGATATGCTCCCAGGCCCAGATCTGTAACACAAGGATGTCAACAGTCATACTGCATGAATATCGGTACACTATCTCGTGCAACTCTCTGTAAATGTGAGCAAGAATGCAGCTACCTCATTCAAATCTACGAGAAGAAACAACCATCTACTCTAACATATCTACCCATCCAACCATAAAACCATGTTGTCCTCTGTCAGGCATAAGGATGCCTCCATTCAATCCGGCCAAATATACTGGAAGATGATCAAAATGATTGCACATGTAATCCCACGTGAAGTATCAACGAGCTATAGCAATAGCTGTAATAGAAGTGGAATAAACTTGCACCTCTTGACCCATCACATGAACTCTAAGAATGCACCACACATCCTTGAGTGTGACAGTCATCTCACCAGTCGGGAGATGGAAGGTGTTGTGCTCAGAATGCCACCTCTCAGCTAGAGCAGTCAACAACCCTCGATTTACCCTGATATCGGGTAAATCTCTCAAAGATAGTAAACCTACTCGAGTGACTAGCTCTACCTTGTCGTCGATCAATGATCTAGATAGAGCAAGGACACAACCAAGGTACGGTCCTCAGAATGATACAACCTCAAAAGGAACCTAGTTAAAAAGATAGCAATTACAGAAAAGTTCAAATTAGTACTCTATCTAAGACAACAAAGCAGAAAAACCTATCAACTAACTCTTTTTGATGGTCAGAAGATGAAATATAGTCAAAATTGGAAGAAAACTAAGTCTAAACCCAAAAATGACTCTGTTCCTATGGGGTGCGATCCATTTTATAGGATGCGATCCATGATTTTTGGGATGTGATGGGGCATCCAAGAAGAGATCCTATTTTAGAAGGATGCGATGCGGGATGCGGCGTGCGATCCTATTCTAACAAGATGCAAAAACCTTCAAATGCATATCTAAATTTACCAAAAGCGATGAAAACCTAAAAACAAGGTGCGATCCTAAAAATACTGGATACAAAACAGTAAATTTGGTGAAAATAGGATGTGACACAGGATTAACCAGGTGCGATCCTGAATACGGGAAATGACTCAGAATGAAAATTGCAATAACTACTACCAAAAAGCATAAAACTGGAATCTAAAAATTTGAAAATGTAGGTTTTTGAGTACTTACCGGAGGTGGGTAGTCAGTTGGATGTTGATGTTGATGCTTGAGCTTGAAACAATGCTTCTCCATGGGGACCACCGTCTTATTTGTAGAGCTCTCTAAATTATAAAGGATAAAACTGAAAATGAAAGGGTAAAAAGTGAATTTTGAGATATATATTTGACTTTTTGAGCTATTTAGGAGCTCCAAAACTCCTCCCAGACAACAAAAACTCATTTTTTTCTCTTTCTAATCAATTGGGAACAAAATTGAATGCACATACGATGTTCTACACAGCATAGTAAAATTTTTATGACAATTCTCAAAAATTCAATATTGCTCCATATGTTCTGAAAATGATTCACATGCTTTACGCAATCAGTTTTTCGGGTTTTATATCATCAAATGGCACATTATTCATCAAAATATTGGTCTGACATCATTTTATCAGACTCAGACCTCACATTTTAATGTAATTAACTTGGTAAAAATGTGTTTTCTCTTAACATACCTTTGTTTCTCCACTTCTTCTAAATTGATTCTTTCTCGATTCAATCAATCAATTCAAGTGATACATCATTCTACAAAGGGGTTTATTATTTTTCCTTCAATTTCATTCCTAAGGGGGCATGATCACACTTAAATCAATCAAATTCTTGCTCAAAACAACATTAAAATGACTTCGTCATCAAAAGACTAAAGGCATGACAGTTCCTTGACTAAGTTAGGACTGTTGGATTGAAGGCTTCGATTCTCACAAGCTGGATATCTTATGTCTGTTTTTCTTAGATTCTTATTAAGCTCCTAGCAGCTTTGTATTGACCTTTGTTTGATCAAGTTTGGAGTCGATATTATCAATTCTTGGACGACAACCAAGTTCAGAATTGGTATCTTTAAGATCTTTGCTTATTGACCTTTGTTCGATCAATTTAAAAGTCAATTCTATCAATTTAGTTCAATCAAGTGCGAGACTGATCTCATGAGACATTTTGTTCGATCAAGTGCGAAATTCTCAAATTTTCTGAAGTCAACTTCAAAATTTTCTTTGAATCAATGTGTTGCACGCACATCAATTCAAAAGAGGGGCAAATGTAACCACCCTAATTTGGTCTTCTCTAGTCATAGACCCTATTTTACCTAAGTGTGATCATACCCCTAATTATGTTAAGACAATTCTTCAATTTATTGGCATAATTCATTTAAATCCAATTTAATCTCCTAAGTGATTTAATCACTAAATTACATTAATTGCCTTAGCCAATTAAATCCAAGACAATTCAATTCAATCAAAATAAATCAAAAATATGGCTAAAGTAATTAATAAAAGGAATTAAATAAATCCTAAATTACATTTCCATTTGCAAAAAGGGAAATTCAAATCCCTAACCAATGGGAGTTAAATCACTTGGATCACCTCACATGGATCACCAAAGATTCAATCTCCACCTCTCTTCCACTTTCAATCCTAACCTCTCATTCACCAAATTATTCTATAAATAGAATGAATTTTAATCTCAATGGGCCCCTAATTCCTAATTGTTAATTGCAAACTTATGCTACTCTTATTTGCATAGATCTTAAATGCATTTTAGTTCATTCTTTCATAGCATTGTTATAATCTTTCATTTTGGAGATATTAAAATGAATATTTCTTAGCATTTAGACTAAATTCATTTAAATCTTCCATTGTAAGTTGTATATGTCACTAATAAATGCATAATCTAAGGGTAGTTATAGAATTATTCACACTCCTCTTAGATAGGAAGCAATAGGTCAATTTTAGTGATTGATTTGCTTTCTTACTCTTTCTTTTCACTAATACAATGACTTATTGAAGTGTTGTGTTGCAGACAACAGGTACACAAAATAACACACATAATTTTCAAGACCTAATTGAGAATGGAGTTAATACAGAGGAGGTATTGGTTAAAAGTGGAGAACTTAAGCTTTATAAAGACAATAAAAATAGCAACAACAATACCTCCAATAACAATCAAAATAGAAATCCTCCTAACAATAACCGATTTTGGATGAGGAACAACAATAAAGGGGTGTTCAATGATGGAGTGGTGGAGGCTAACAATTTGAAGGCCACTCCTTTTACTCTCACAAGAACACCTACTCAAGTCAACAATGCAATTCAAGCACCCAAAGTGCCTCTCAACAACAACACTAATAATAACAACTTTGGGAATAATCAAGGGGATAGCAAGCCTAAACCTTTATTTGCACCAACACCTAGAAGGACATTCACACCTTTGGGTGAACCACTTGAGAATGCATTAAGAACCCTAATTGCTAATAACATTATTGATTTTCCAAGGGCTCAACCCTATGAACCACAAATCAAGCCTAATTGGTGGAGTGAGTCCAATCATTGTGAATACCATAGGAATCGAAGACAAAAAACCAATGATTACATGAGCCTAAGACATGTGGTGCAAGATTTGATTGACAATGGTGTAATTAAGATAGAAGGGGCCCCAAAAAATGAGGATCATACAGCCTTTAAACAACCTTTTTATAAGCATGATAAAGGTGTGTCTTCAAATTCGAACAGTCAAGGTAACAACTCCAAAGGTAACAACAATGTCAATTTTTATCATCATTATGACAATACTATCAATACCTTATCCGAGCATGAGCATGTTGTTAACGTTGTGGTAATTAAGGAACAACCCAAAGTAGATAATTCTAATGCCATCACTAGGGGGAAAGCATCAAGGATTACCCTACAAGGGGGTGCTCCTAAACCTATTGACCCTACACAATCAAATATTTTGGCTAAACAACTATCTAATTTAACAAAGCCTTATAGTTTGGTTGATCAATTGCAAAAGACTCCAGCACAAATCTCTATTTTGGAGTTACTGAAACTTTCTCCCAATCACAAGGAGATCTTGGAAAAATCACTAGTGGAGACTAATGTTCCTATAACTTTGGAGGAAGATAAGTTTGAAAATATGGTAGGACATCTCATTGCACCACATTGTCTTTCATTCTCCGAACAAGATGATATGTCCATTACTCACCCTCAAAATTTTCCCTTGCATATAGAAGTTTTAATCCAAAGGTATAGGGTCGAGATAGTTCTCATTGATGGGGGAGCCAATCTTAACATTTGCACATTGAACCTTGTCAAGTCTTTAGGGTTAGCCGAATCATCCATTGATCCTAAAAGTCAAATTACCATTAAGACTTATGATGAGGAAAAAATATCTTCGAAAGGAATGATTGTTCTACCTATTGTAGTTGGACCTATCAAGAAAGACACCATATGTCAAGTCCTTGACATGAAGCTAACTTATAATATCTTATTGGGGAGACCATGGATTGAGATGCAAGTGGTGCCTTCCACCTATCATCAATGCATAAAATTTCCACACATGGGTGAAGAAATCACAATTGAAGGAGATTCTAATCCCTTTCAATATTGCAACGCATTGAAACCTAGTCATGATATATTTATTCCTCATAATAGGGAAGGAGTCATTCCTAATGTCACCATTGAAGAAGCTAAAGATGAAGGTTCAAATTTAACATCAAATGCTACATCTACCTCAAACCCTAATCAAACTAACTCAACTACATCAACTAAGGGAAAGAAGAAAGTGAGTTATGAGGGTCAAAGTTCACATGAAAATTCAGTTAAAACTACTACATCAAAGGTGGACATTTCAAAACCTTCCAAGGATGAGAGAGAACAAGCCAAGAAGGACCAATACCAAAATATTAATGAAATGATGCATAAGTTTGAAAATCAATGTAGAATCAGTTCCAAAGGAGTGGGGGAATATTCTGTTTCCCTAATTGATTTGCCAGCTTCTCCTAAGACACATGGGAAACCATAAAGTTCTCATCTACCTCACAATATAACTCTCATTTTGTAAGAGAGAGTGACAAATCAGCCCTAGAAAAGGAGGACAATGAAGTTTTACAATGGCTCTACAAAGAGGAAGACACTTCAAACAATCTCGTGGAAAGAGTACAACACATCAATATTCAAACCGAGCAATATGGAAAGGGATATCAAATTATGAAAAAAAATGGGATACAAGGGAAGAGGACCCTTAGGAGTCAAGAATAGAGGATTGCTAAAACCCATTGAACCTGCTTGGAGGTCAAAGGATGAGAAATTCGGAATAGGTTATCAAGACAAAGGAGAATGTTCAAGCCCTATGCATGATTTTCATTAACATGTACACATGGTAGGATCCAAGAGTGAGGATGATTACAAATATTGTGAGTGGGATTTCCTATCTAAAGACTCTTTTCATGATAAAGAGGTTAATGTTATCCACATATATGCTACCATTCCTAATGTCAAAAGTCAAGACAATGAGAATCAAGGTTCAAATTCTACACAAGTATCAAGTGAACCTCAAGAATCCAATGTAGGTCAAGAATCTAGGGGTAATCAATGGATAGGTGAACCTTGGGTACCTTCATGGGGGGGTGATTCAAATTTTATATTCAATCCACATGCTTTATTTCCCATGGAAATCAATGAGGACTTTAGTGAGGAAAATTTTGATCCTACATCCATGGAACACCTTGAGAAAGCACATGTTATACACCTAAGTGATACAATGTATGAACCTTCAAATGAGGTCATGTCCTTGAATCCTTTGAATGACAACTTTCCTAGTGAGTCCTTAGCCTTGCTTCATCCCAAACTCATTGATTGGGATTTAACTAAACCAAGTGAATTATTGTACTTTCCCAATGACCATGAAATGGCCCAATACCTAAATGCGGTTGAGCCATTTTCTTCCACCAATGAATACAATCCAAACATAATGAGAGAGGCGGGGGTCCAACCTCTCAATCCATAAAATAAAAGAAAGAAATTCACAAAAATGTAAAGGTCTAGTGGTGAAAACCACCATGTGATAGTGCTAGAACCTTAAAAATTAAAAATATCAGATGTTTCCAAAGGTGAAAACCCAACTGTGGCAACTAAGAAAGAGAGGTTGGATAGCCTACCAGAACATGATGATGAGAGATCTCCTATTCTCATAGAGCCAACAAAAAGGGTTAACATTGGAAATGACTTGGTACCAAATTTTATTCACTTGGTAGCATTACTAACCCCATCAGAAAGGAAGGAGTTCATCAAAATCTTTCAAGAAAAGAAAATTAACTTTGCGTGGTCATATGTCGAAATGCAAGGGTTAGATCAAAGCTTCATAATTTACCATCTTAATGTGAAACATGGCATCAAACCTGTAAAGCAGAAATTGAGAAAGATGCATCCACATGTAGCCCTATTAGTTAAAGAAGACTTGGAAAAGTTACTTAAGGTTGGATTCATAAGACTAAAAGCCTATTCAGAATGGATATCCAACATTGTACCAGCTACCAAACATGATAAATCAATTAGAATATGCACAAGTTTTTGAGACCTTAACCTTGCTTGTCTAAAAGATGATTTTCCATTGCCTACCATTGATGCTATAGTGAATTTAACGACGAGACATTCTATGTTCTCACTAATGGATGGATTTAGTGGATACAATCATATTCACAAAGCACCTGAAGACCAAGAAAAGGTTGCTTTTACATGCCCATGGGGAACCTTTTGTTGGAATGTGATGCCCTTCGGTCTCAAAAATGTCAGAGCAACTTACCAAAGAGCAATGACCACTATCTTCCATGACATGATGCACACCTTCCTAGAAGACTATGTGGATGATATTTTAGCTAAGTCACATCAAATAAAAGATCATCTTCCTATACTAGAAAATATTTTCACAAGGTTAGAGCAATTCAAAGTGATACTAAACCCAAAGAAATGTGCATTTGGGGTTCCATCCGGAAAGCTCTTAGGCTATATAGTTTCTGCAAAAGGCATATAAGTGGATATGGAGAAAGTACAAGAAATAATGGACATGGAAACTCCCAAAAATATCAGTCAAATGAGGTCACTTCAAGGAAGACTTAAATCCATTAGGAGGTTCATTTCTCAATTGGCGAAAAAGTGTCATTCATTCACAAGATTTCTACACAAAGATGCCATTTTTACATGGGATGATGAATGTGAACAAGCCTTCACTTTGTTGAAAACATACTTTTTCAATCCACCTATCTTGATTCCTCCTATCAAAGGAAAACAATTATTACTTTATATTTCAGCAGCAGAAAGATCTTTAGGGGTTTTATTGGCACAAGAGGATGAGGAAGGAAAAGAAAGAGCTATCTACTACTTGAGTAGAACATTGATCAAATATGAATTAAACTATAGCTTCATGGAAAGAGATTTCCTAGCAGTGGTTTTTGCCTCACAAAAACTAATACATTACATGTTGATGCACAAAGTGAAGCTGATTGCAAAGATTGATCCTTTAAAATACCTACTTAGCAAAACAACCCTAACTGGAAGGATTTCTAAATGGGTAATGGTGCTTAGTGAATTTGATATTTAATATGTGGACCGTAAAGCTATCAAGGGCCAAGTTATTGCTGATAAATTGGCTTAAAATCTATTAGAGTCTACACATCCAACCCAAGTTGAACTCCCCGATGCAGAAATAGTCAATGTGGAAACCAAGGCATGGAAGTTGTATTTCAATGGATCCTATACTCAAAATGGTTCAGGGGCAGGAATTTTATTGATCACACCTCAAGGGTACACCATTCCAAAATATTATAAGCTTTGTTTTCCATGTACAAACAACGTTGCAGAATATGAAGCTTTAGTGATAGGCATCAAAATGGCTTTAGAATGGAACGTTACAGAACTACAAGTTTATGGGGACTCTCAATTAGTCATAAACTAAATCAATGATAAATACCAAAATAAGGATGAAAATTTGATTCCATATAAGAGAATGGTAGATGACTGGAAAAAACACTTTGCCTTAATCACATTTGAGCAAATTCCAAGAGACAAGAATAGGGTTGTTGATGTTATGGCTACCTTGGCTTTATTACTCCAAATGCCTGATCAAAATGTGAGGTATGAATTATTGGTAGAAGAGTTGGTAAAACCGGCTTTTGACTTACCTGACACCCAAATTATTGCCCTTATTGATGGACATGACTCACCCTTGTATGGACCAATTTATTCCTATCTTAAAAACCAAGTTTTCCCTATTGACCAAACCCATGCCCAAAAATGACATTTTATAATACAAGCCGCTCGTTATACCATCCTATCATACATATTGTATCGCAAGGGTCTTGTCAGAATGCTTCTTAGGTGTCTAGAGGACGAGGGATCAAGATTAGCTTTAAAATATGTTCATGAGGGGATTTGTAGGTCACATTCGACTGGGTTAAATCTAGCTAAGAAAATCCTTCGCATGGGGTACTTCTGGAAAACCTTAGAAAAAGATGCTTGCCACTTTGTTAAAGTGTGTGCGAAATGCCAATACCATGGAGACGTGATCCATGCACCTACACAAGAATTACATCATTTTATCACACCATTTTTGTTTTACCAATGGGGTTTTGATCTTGTTGGAATGATTTACCCACCTTCTTCCAATGGTCATAAATATATCATTACAACAACATAATATGTTACCAAATAGGTAGAGGTTGTACCTTTGACAAACGCCATGGGAAAATAGATTTCAATGTTTATTCTTAATCACATCATTTGCAGATATGGTATCCCTCATGCCTGTTAGAATAATTGAGAGTGGGGGTGGATCACTGGCCTCAAAAATATTCCAATAAATCAACCCAAAAACTTAGTACCACAATATTAAGCCTCTAGCTATCTTCAGTCCTACAAGATGAATGCCTTCAAAAAATCTTAACAAATAACTACTGCTCAGAGTTCATTGTTAAACCTTATTCTTACTGTTTACCAATTACCAGTCTTTCATTTACCAAAAAATAGTAAATTGCTTAGTGTATACCGATCAATCTAGAATTAGTTATGTGTAATGAAAAACACTAAAGTAATGACTCATAAACACATTGACACATATTTTTAACGTGGAAACCCTATTAAGGGAAAAACCAATCGGGACCGGTAACCCAAAATTTTCACTCTTCTAAAGTGAGCTCGGTGAAGAGCCAACCTTGTTAAAGGTTACAAACACACTGTTAGGTGTGACCTTGTTAGAGGATTTAAATAGAATAGTTTGTCACTTGATATCAGGAATCTCTATGCTACCTTCTATGACTAAACCCCGGGTTGTCAAAATGTATCTAGCATCTCATGCTATATTCATGATCAAACTTTTTGATACTCCTTGGGATGTATCTCAATATTGAAAGGATTGTTAAGTCCTGCTTATTTAAGAATTTTTTTGAATCAATGGTTAAACTGAAACAATAAATGATCTATTCACACATACAACTTAGACTTGTAGATTTTCAGATCTATTGTAAGCTCATTATACCTTTTTGATCAATGTATCTTTCCAATACCTTTGCTCCACTTTTTTCTGCTCGGTGATACTGTGCTTCTCTATTGCTTGGTGTCCGTAGAAATCTTTAGCTCTTTCCTTAGCTTGATTGATCAAGACTAGATGAAGTTTTTCTTCGTCAGTTTCTCTCCAACATCTTTTTTCTCTATGCACTCCCCTAATTCATAATGAATTAGATTATCTCTTTATAGACATGATATCACCGTTTCTCACTTCTTGATTTTCTTGTTCTTGGTGTGATCTGCAATCTTAGCCAATCTTTCTTTAAAGCTTTACTTCAATTTTATCCCATAGATTTCTCCTTGACAACTGGATAAAACAACTTTAAATCTTTTACTTATCTCTGGCTTTAACTTGTCGATGAAAACAATGTTAACAAATAGTTAAGTCTATCTTTAGCTCTTGCCAACTAAGTATTTTTTCATTTATGAACTTCAATTCCATTCAATGTTTTAACTCTTTGATAGATTCAGTCAACACTTTAGTTCTCCTCGGGCATCTCCATCGGTGTTGTCTATCCATCGAGCATCTCTGTGAAGTTCTTCTCGTCGGTAATGCTTGTGATTTTTCTCGTCGGTAATTCTTGTTGGTTTTCTTGCTCAGGCATCACTGTGAATTTGCTCTCAAGTTTCTCTATCCATTGGGTTCCACTAACCATCGGTGTTTGTAGTCACTTGGTGAATGCTGGTCTTTTATGCATTACTGAAAGTATAATCTTTATCTCTCTAATTCTCTAAAGTCTTTGACACTTTGTATATAACCGATCAGATTATATCAAGTTGACATCAATGAAAATACAATCCATTAACTAATTTAATGTCTTGCATTATCTTTCTGCATTTCAGTGATCAACTTAACATCTTCAAACATTCAATCAATTATATGTCATTAATGCCATCATCGCAGATAATGGAAAACAGTTCAAGAACAAAGATGTGGATGAACTTTGTGAAAATTTTCATATCATGCATCATTCTTCCTCCATTTACTATCCCCAAGGTAATGGACAAGCCAAAGCCACAAACAAGAATATTCTCAAAATCTTGAAGAGATCGGTTGATAAATCAAGAAGAGAATGGCATGTGCAGATAAAACCAACATTGTGGGCATATAGAACTAGCATCTGAACACCTACTAGAGCTGCACCATTTTCCTTAGTCTATGGGGCAGAAGTTGTTTTACCCTTCGAAGTTGAAATCCCATCCCTAAGAGTTTCTTTACATGGATTAATCAATGACGAGGATTATAGGATCCCTTGACTTCAACAATTGGAATTGTTGAAGGAACACAAATCACAAGCCTATGAACACTTGAAGGTCTATCAGAATATAATCTCAAGAAACTACAACAAGCATATCAAACCAAGAACCTTTCAAGTGGGAGACTTAGTGTTATGAGAAAACCCTAAAAATTGGGAAGATAGGGTTAAGAAAGGAAAATGGGAAGCAAATTGGCTTGGACCCTTTGTCATTACTTCCTCTTTTGGAACAGGAACTTACAAGTTAGCTGATTGCGAGGGTGATGAGTTACAAGAGCCTATTAAAATCATCCATCTAAAGAGGTTTCATACCTGATCAGATGAAAGAGTATAGGAGGGAAGTGTATCAGATGAGTGTGTATCTGATGATTTCAGCATCAAATCTTTGTACATGAGAATATTCAAAAATCCAAAAACATGAGAAAAATCAAAAGGCAAAAACAATGGAAAAGCATAAAATCAAAAAAAGGAGAAAATTGAGCATGAAGAAAAAAAAACATTCAGAAGTAAAAAATGGTTGTCTTGGTGAAAACCTAGCAAATAGGCGCCTTGATGATATCAAAAAAAGGAAAAAAGAAAAAAAGAAAAAAATTGAAAAAAGAGAAAAAGTACCTCGGTGAAAACCTAGCAATAGGCGTCTTGGTAGCAAAAAAAGCAAAAAAAAAAGAGAAAAAGAGAAATAAACCCAAAAGGTGAAAACCTGGCAAACAGGCACTTTTTGATCCCTTAGGTCTTTTCTAGTTGCATTTGTACATGTTGGCCTTTTCATCATCTCATCTGTACATATCCTTCATTGCATCTGTCATTTGTGCATAGTCATAATAAAGTCTCTCAGCTGCATTATTGCATACTAGGTTTCATTTGCCCGCGTTTCACATGGTTACATTTATCACTTGCGGGCAAAGCATTGGTTTTTGGTACAAATGGATGCAGAAGTGCTATATTTTGATCACATATCAAGAGCATATTTTCAGAATTTCAGAGGAGAGATATTGTTGAACCTTTGACGAATATCATTGTTCAAACCCCAAGCATTTGATCTAAAAACTTGATCCTTGAACTTCATTGACTTACTTTATTAGGATTAAAAATTGACAAAACTTAAATGATCACAATGTTTGGAATTCTTTTGAAAATCTTGATACAAAGAAAAACACTTGAAGCTTTTTTATGATATTCATTGCATTGTGTTATGTCTTTTTAGGTAATCGATGATGTTTCGACTAGATTGGCGATGACGAAGAAATGATATTTTCTTGATTTTGAGTGAGTATTTTGATGAAGATCCGCCAACTTGTGTGAATTTTTCTAACGACATGGTCATCAAAGAACCATCGAGGACTTTCATATAGGAAGGAGGGTTAACCTTTGTTTGTTTATGCAAATGGATACTTCGGCTATTTAGATCTTCCATATCTTAATACCAAAATCCACTTGCAATATTGAATCTGATGAAACTGATGACATGTAACTGATTGAATGTTTGAATATGTTAAGTTGATCACCGAAATGCAGAAAGATAATACAAGACATTAAATCAGTTAATGGATTGTATTGTCATTGATGTCAACTTGATATAATCTAATCGGTTATAATCAAAGTGTCAAAGACTTCAAAGAATCAGAGAGATTAAGATTATGCTTTCAGTAATGCATAAAAGACAAGCATTCACTTAGTGACTACAAACACCGACGGCTAGTGGAACCTGAAAGACATAGATAACTGAAATTTAAGTCACAGTGATGCCCGAGCAAAGAAACCAACAAGAATTATCGAAGAGTAGAATCACAAGCATTATTGACAGCCAGAATTATAGTGTTAACCGATGAGAAAAAATTTGCAATGAAGCCCAAAGGACAAACAACCCCAATAGATAGACAACCCTGATGGAGAAGCACGAGGAGAACTGAAGTGTTGACCAAAGCTATCAAAGAGTTAAAACACTGAAGTTAACTGGAGTTCAGAAATGACAAAATATCTAGTTGGCAGAGCTAAATATAGACTTAACTGGTAGTTATCATTGTTTTCATCAACAAGATAAAGCCAGAGATAAGTAAAGGATTTAAAGTTGTTTTGTCCAGTTGGAAAGAAGATTTATATGAGATAAAATAGGAGTTTTGCTTTAAATCAAGATTGTCTAAGATTGCGGATCACACCAAGATCAAGAAAATTAAGAACCTATAAATGGTGATATCATGTCTATAAAGAGATAACTTAATTCATTGTGAATTAAGGGGAGTGAATGAAAAAGAGGATGCTAAAGAGAAACTAATGAAGAACAAATTCATATAGTCCTGATCAATCAAGCTAAGGAAAGAGCTAAAGATTTCTGCGAACACCAAGCAATAGAGCATAGCGTCATCAAGTAGAAAAAAAGTGGAGCAAAGGTATTGAAAAGATATATTGATCAAAATGGTTTAATGAGATTACAATAGATCTAAAAATCTACAAGTATAAATTGTATATGTGAACAAATCATATTGTTTTAGTTTAACCATTGATTCAGAAAGTCTCTTAACCGAGTAGGATTTAAAGATCCTTTCTATATCGAGATACATCCCAAGGAGTATCAAAAAGTTTGATCATGAAGATAGCATGAGATGCCAAATACCATTTGAAAAATTAGGGTTTGGTCATAGAAGGTAGCATAGAGATGCCTGATATCAAGTGAAAAAATAATCTTTTAAATCCTCTAACAAGGTCACACTTAATAGTGTGTTTGTAACCTTTAACAGGGTTGGATCTTCACCGAGCTCACTTCAGAAGAGTGAAAAATTTGGGTTACAGGTCCCAAGTGGTTTTTCCCTTAACAGGGTTTCCACATTAAAAATCCATGTGTCAATGTGTTTATGATTCATTACTTTAGTGTTTTGCATTACACATAGATAATTTAGATTGATCGGTATACACTAAGCTATTTACTGTCATTTAGTAAATTGAAAGACTAGTATTCGGTAAACATAAAGAATAAGGTTTAACAAAGCACTCCTATCAGTAGTTATTTATTAAGTATATTTAAAGGCATACATCTTATAGGACTGAAGATAACTAGAGGCTTAATATTGTGGTACTAAGTTTTTGGTTTGATTTATTGGAATATTTTTTAGGCCAATGATTCACCCCCCCTCTCAGTCATTACTAACAATTAGTATCAAAGCTTGTGTGCTTAGAAATGGAGTTTAACAGCTCAACCAAAAGATCACAAGATGAACAAAGGAGATGTGCCCAAGTTGAATAAAGACAACTTTGCATCATGGAAAAGTAGAATAAGACTCCACCTATTAGGTATTGGTAATGATGTTACTCAATAGCTTGATACTAAATATGTGTTGCCTACAAGACCTCATACTCTTGAGCAATTAAGAGAAATGCATGAGCATAATTGTATGATGATAGAACTTGCCTCATCACTCTCCAATGTTGAGTTTGAAGATGTCAAAACCTACACCTTTGCAAATAAAATGTGGGATAAGTTGAAGCTAGTACATGGAGGAGATGCTAATGTACTAAGACCCAAGGTAGAAAGCCTAAGAGGGAGGTATGATGACCTAAGGATGAAAGAAGGAGAAAATATCACTCAGTATAGCTACATAATCATAGAGGTATTCAATGCTATCTGAGGAGTTGGAGGTGTACTTGAAGAGGAGACAGTGGTAAGTAAAATCTTAAGAACCTTACTGTCTGTATATGCTATTAGAGTTTCTGCTATTCAAGAAATGAGAGCAGTTGCAAACAATACAGTTACTCTAGATAGCCTGATTGGTAGACTGATTTCATTTGAGATGAATAACTTTGATAATAGTTTCTTACCATCTATAGAATCTGCATTAAAATCTTCTTTGAAAATAAGTAAGTCAAGTCATAGACATGCTATTAGAAGTTATAGTGAAAGTGATAATGAGGATCAAGGACTTGATGAGATTGAAGCACTAATGGAAAGAAGATTGCAGAGAGGCAAAGGTAGATACAAAGGTAAATTACCACTTGTATGTTTTTAAAGAGGTTGGACACTTTGTTGCAAGATGTCCAAACAGAAGAAAAGATGACAGAAGTAATGACAGATCATATGAGAAGAATTTTGATGGAGGTAATAATAGAGATTACCGAAGAAATCGACAGTATAAAAGAAGAGATAATCGAAACTACAAGGACAAAGGAAATAAAGCTGGTTACCTAGCTGAGAACAGAGTTGATGATACTGACACCAAATCTGAATAAGACATTGAGATGGTATTTGTAGCCAGGAAGGATGACTTAGATGAAGAAGAAGAAAGGTATGTAGAAACTACAATCATATCTAAGGTTATTAAGAATGATGTCTGGATCATAGATAGTGGATTCACTCACCACATGACTGGTGATAAACAAAATTTTGAAACTTTTAAATACTATAATGGTGGTTCAGTAAGAATGGGTAATGACACACCTTGTCTAGTTGAAGGTAAAGGAACCATAATGTTGAATAACCTGATCAAATGTGAAAATGCTTACTGGGTAAAAGGACTGAATTATAATATGTTAAGTGTTTCACAGCTGAACAATATAGGTCACCGAGTAGCATTTGAAAATAAGAAGGCAGAGATCTTCAATGAATCAAGAAGGTTGATCGGAATCGGTGAGCAGACAAAAGGTAACCTTTTCTATCTTGATGACATTAACACCACTTGTTTGATGGCTAGAAATGAAGACATATGGTTGTGGCACAAAATAGTGTGTCATGTGAATTTTGACAACATGATAAAGATAAGCAATAAAAGGAATGTTAGAGGCTTACCGAGCATGACAAAGCCTGAGCATATCATGTGCAAGAACTATCAAAAAGGTAAGATGACAAAGTCTAGTTTCAAAAGTAAAACCCATACATCTAATGCAATTCTAGAATTAGTCCATATTGGTCTATGTGGACCCATGAGGACAAAGAGTTACCATGGAGATAGGTATTTCATTCTCTTTGTTGATGATTATTCTAGAATGATGATAGTTATGTTCTTAAAAGATAAATCAGAAGAATTCAAGATATTTAAATGGTATAAGGCTATGGTATAAAAACAAAGTGATAAGAAATTGAAATGCTTAAGGTTGGATAGAGGAGGGGAATTTATTTCAGATGAATTCACCAACTATTGCAATGAGCATGGAATTAAAAGAAAGGTTTCTGCACCAAGAACACCATAGAAAAATCGAATTGTTGAGAGGAGAAACAAATAAATTGTTGATTGTGCAAGAAGATTGATGATTGAGAAAAGCATCACTCAAACTTTCTGGAGGGAATTTTTCATTACTGTTGTCTACGCATTGAACATAGTACAATTGAAGGACACAAAGAAGACACCCTATGAGCTTTGGTATGGTTACACACCCAATGTAAGTTACTTTAGAATCATTGGTAGTTAATGTTATATTTTGAAGGATGATAGAAATGGAAAGAAAGCTTGACTCAAAAATTGAAGAAGGTATCTTTCTATGGTATTCAACCAAGAGCAAGCATTATAAATGTCTTAACAAGTCATCTAACAAGATCATTGAAAGTGAAAATATAAAGATAGATGAATTTGCATAAAAGAATGATAAGGAAAGTAGAAGAGAGCCAGAGGACTACAACAGGTTTTTTATACTGAACCTGACACTCTACCTGAGCAACAGTGTATCACTCCTGAGCAACAGAACATTGCACCTAAGAATCAGGCTGCAATTACCAAAAATTAGAAAAATACTCAAAATGATGTTTCGGGTGATGGAGATCAAAATGAAGGTCAAGATGATGATCAAAATGATGAACACAAAGCTGAACCAAAACTTTCCAAGTATGTGAGAAGACATCATCCATAGAATCAAATCATTTGAGACAAGAAGGCTGGAATGAGAACAAGAAGTAAGTCACTAAACACTAGATGTTTACTTTGTGATTTTGAGCCTAAATATGTTAATACTACACTTGAGAATGAAGAATGGGTCACTGCTATGAATGAAGAAATAGAACATATTGAGAAGAACAGTACATGGACACTAGTACCAAGACCATATGACAAGAATGTCATCAGAACCAAATGGATATTCAGAAACAAGTTGAATGAGAATGGAGAAGTCACAACAAACAAAGCAAGATTAGTATGCAAGGGGTGTGCACAAGAAGAAGGTATTGATTATGGTGAAACCTTTGCCTCTATTGCTAGACTAGAAGGAGTTAGAATCTTACTTGCTTATGTTGCATTCAAAGGATTCAAGGTCTACCAAATGGATGTCAAATTTACATTCCTAAATGAAATACTGGAAGAAGAGGTATGTATTGAACAACCAGAAGGCTTTTTTGATCCAAACAAGAGAAACATAGTATGTAGACTACATAAAGCCTTTTATAGATTGAAACAAGCACCTAGAGCCTGGTATGAAAGACTTCACTCCTATCTCATTAGCATTGAATTTGTAAGAACAAGTGAAAATAGAAATCTGTACTTAAAAGAAGATACCGATGGTAATATTCTGATTGCTAAAATTTTTGTTGATGATATTATTTTTGGGGGAAATAAAATGTTATGAAAATCCTTTGCTAATTAAATGAGAAAAGAATTTGAAATGTCTATGTTTGGGGACATCAAATTCTTTCTTGATCTACAGATTCTTCAACAAGATGTAGGAATATATATCACTCGATCCAAATACATCAAGGAAGTGCTGAAGATATTCAAGATGGAAGATTCCAAACCAGTTGGAATACATATGGCTACCGGATGTAAGATGACAAAAGAAGATAAATCAAATGAGGTAAATTAGACCTTGTATAGATCAATAATTGTCAAACTAATGTATGTTGGTCACACAAGACCAGATATAGCACATGCAGTTGGAATAGTTGCTAGATTCTCTGCTAATCCCAAAGAGTCACATATGACTATTGTCAAGAGAATTATGAGATATTTGAAGAACATCGAGGACTATGGATTATGGTATAAAAGAGAAGGAAAATTTGAGCTACAAGTCTATATAGATGTTGATTGGGCTGGAAACATTGATGACTGAAAGAGCACAATTGGAGGAGCATTCTTCATGGGTGACAGACTTTTCACATGGATCAACAAGAAGCAAGGATGCATCTCTCAGTCTACTGCAGAAGCAGAATATGTGGTTGTTGCTGCAAATTGCTCCAATATTCCATGGATCAAATAGTTACTAAAAGGTATGAATATGAAGATTCTTGAACCAGTGATCATCTATTGTGATA
This sequence comes from Thuja plicata, assembly GCA_018584345.1. Classification (NCBI taxonomy): domain Eukaryota; kingdom Viridiplantae; phylum Streptophyta; class Pinopsida; order Cupressales; family Cupressaceae; genus Thuja; species Thuja plicata. The sequence goes on from MU227365.1 coordinate 3,008,171, forward strand.
ATACCAATGCAATTAACATTTCTAAGAATCCATTCATGCATGTTAAGACTAAGCATATTGCTATCAAGTATCACTATCTAAGAGAACAAGTGCAAGAAAAGGAGGTGATACTGGAATATGTTCAATTAAAGGAATAATTAGCTTATATATTCTCTAAGCCATTACCAAAAGATACATTTGAGTACCTGAGATAGAGACTAGGGGTCCAACCCTTGTCTATCGGTCAGTAAGCTGACTAGGAGGTTACATCAGTCTACACACAATTAGAAGATCATTCATGTTGATGCAAGTGCTGAGATGAACAACAATAGATACATCTATACACATCAAGGTACAAATCTGCACTGAACACCAGAGACATTGTACTATTTATGGATAGGGAGATTCAAGGAATATATTACATAAAGGGATGGAAGATGATATAAAATAATTGTTTGGCATTGTTGTCAAAGGGAGATATTGTCTCATTATCTGATTATCTCATTGTCATAAGGGGGAGATGATCTCATTGATCATAAAATATTATATCATTATCCATGAAGAGAAGTTCCCAAGAATCAAAAGGAAGAGTTAATCAATATTCAAAGGGAGAGATTGATTACATATGAAATATCCATCTAAGGGAGAAAAGTAACAAAGGAAGAGAGTTTTTTTTTTTTTTTCTCTGCTTTTCCTGGTTGGTCTTTATTTTTGCTGTCCCTGCTGTTTTCTGTTTTATCGTTGGGACTTTCATCTGTTCGATATGTTGTATTGCTGCCCCTTTCTGTTCTGTTTCCTTGGCAAAGATGTTTTAGCTTTTAAAACTGTGTATCTTTTATTCTAGGTTGCATGTCCTTGTAAAACCTGCTGTACTCTTTGGTTTTTTGTAAAGGTTTCGGGTCCTTGTAAAACCTGTTTTTCATTAATCAGAACAAAGGAAGAGAGTTCATACAAAAGGAGAGATTGTTGTTGAAGGAAAAAGATATTATCAAGAAGAGGAACAGTCAAGGCAGAGCACATATTAGAATAGAGAGAGAAGATGCTATATCTATCCAGTGAAAGGATTAAAGATTGAAGACAACCACTCTACAAGAAACAAATCTAAGCTATATGAGCTTACCGAGAACCAGATATTTGTAATAGTTACAATAGGAAAGATTGATGAAACTTTTATATTTCATATTGTATTAGTAATAGTACAGTATGATAATGTAGTGTGTTACCATCAATGCCAAAGGGAGAAATTGATGACATGTAACGGATTGAATGTTTGAAGATGTTAAGTTGATCACTGAAATACAGAAAGATAATGCAAGACATTAAATCAGTTAATGGATTGTATTGTCATTGATGTCAACTTGATATAATCTAATCGGTTATAATAAAAGTGTCAAAGACTTCAGAGAAACAAAGAGATTAAGATTATGCTTTCATTAATGCATAAAAGATAAGCATTCACTTAGTGACTACAAACACTGACGGCTAGTGGAACCAGAAGGACAAAGATAACCAAAATTTAAGTCATAGTGATGCCCGAGCAAAGAAATCGATGAGCATTACCAAAGAGCATAATCACAAGCATTACCGATGGCCAGAATTATAGTGTTAACTGATGAGCAAAACTTTGTAGTGAAGCCCGAAGGACAGACAACCCCGACGGACAGAAAACCCCGACGGAGAAGCTCGAGGAGAACTAAAGTGTTGACCAAAGCTATCAAAGAGTTAAAACACCAAAGTTAACTGGAGTTCAGAAATGAAAAAATATCTAGCTGGCAGAGCTAAATATAGACTTGACTTGTAGTTATCATTGTTTTCTTCAACAAGATAAAGCCAGAGATAAGTAAAGGATTTAAATTTGTTTTGTCCAGTTGGCAAGAAGATTTCTATGAGATAAAACAAGAGTTTTTCTTTAAATTAGGATTGGCTAAGATTACAGATCACACCAAGATCAAGAAAATCAAGAACCTAGAAACGATGATATCATAACTATAAAGAGACAACTTAATTCATTGTGAATTAAGGGGAGTGAATGAAAAAGAAGATGCTGAAGAGAAATTGATGAAGAACAACTTCATACAGTCCTGATCAATCAAGCTGAGGAAAGAGCTAAATATTTCTGCGGACATCGAGCAACAGAGCATAGTATCATCGAGCAGAACAAAAGTGGAGCAAAGGTATTGAAAAGATATATTGATCAGAATGGTTTAATGAGCTTACAATAGATCTAAAAATATGCAAGTATAAGTTGTATATGTGAACAGATCATACTATTTCAGTTTAACCATTGATTCAGAAAGTCTCTTAACCGAGCAGGATTTAAAGATCCTTTCTATATCGAGATACATACCAAGGAGTATCAAAAAGTTTGATCATGAAGATAGCATGAGTTTCCATATACCATTTGAAAAACTAGGGTTTGGTCATAGAAGGTAGAATAGAGATTCCCGATATCAAGTGACAAACTAATATTTTAAATCCTCTAACAAGGTCACACCTAACAGTGTGTTTGTAACCTTTAACAAGGTTGGATCTTCACTGAGCTCACTTCAGAAGAGTGAAAATTTTGGGTTACCGGTCCCAAGTGGTTTTTCCCTTAACAGGGTTTCCACGTTAAAAATCCATGTGTCAATGTGTTTATGATTCATTACTTTAGTGTTTTGCATTACACATAGCTAATCTGGATTGATCAGTATACACTAAGATATTTATTGTCATTCGGTAAATTGAAAGACTGGTATTCGGTAAACATAAAGAATAAGGTTTAACAAAGCACTACGATCAGTAGTTATTTATTATGTATATTTGAAGGCATACATCTTATAGGAATGAAGATAACTAGAGGCTTAATATTTTGGTACCAATTTTGTGGGTTGATTTATTGGAATATTTTTTAGGCCGCTAATTCACCCCCCCCCCCCCTCNAATTCCCCCCCCCCCCCCCTCAGTTATTACTAATAGAAACCAATATTCATACTCCCATAGTTGGTTATTCAACTAGTGAGGGTTGTACTAGTTTCCCAAGGGGTTACCAAAGTGATGAAATCAGTATTCATATCATCATGATGTGGTCAGTGATGATTGTACTTGCTCCTAGGTCCAAAATGCTCGATGATGATAATATATCTCTTTTGCAGTTCTTTTGCAAAAAGCTAGTGACAATTAGTTGAATTGCATTGCATTATCATGTTAGATTAATTGCATATGTTGAGAGGATTTTTTTAAGTTAAAGAAGGTTAATCAATTTCGGGGGGTTCAATTATCAATTATCCTTGTTTCAAATCAATTGTGAGATTATCTTTTGCATTAATTCCTAGCATTAATCATTAATCATTAATCATTATATTTTATATCAAAAAATCAAAAGACAAGAAGCATTAATCATTATTCATTTTGCATCCATTCTAAGAGTGCATTTCATATAAGTTGCATACATTCATAAAATCAAAATCCAAAAAAAAAGTTAGTTGCATTCATTCATCATTGCATTGCATAAATCATCACATTGCATTCATCATTAGAAAATCATGAAAAACATATAGGAATAGTGGCATCAAATCATTTGCATCCATCTATCTATGTCATATATAAGATAAATTGCATCCATAACATAAATAAAGAAATGCATCATAGACATCATATAGATCTGCATATAAAGAAATCTCACATCACATCATAAACACATCATGAGAATCAAAAGGAGATCATCACATAAATGCCCATCAAAATATCCATAACATTTGTATATCAAGATACAATATCATCGACAAAATAATACATCAACAAAGTCCTGATCAAGATCAATACACATGATACATCAATACATCTCAATGTGGATCAATATCAATCCATCTCAAGATCCAGTAGGGGCACCTGATCCATCATCTGTACTTGTACCTAATCCATCAACTATCCCATCGGGATCCCTGTCACCTGATCTATCATGTGTAGTCGGTAGTACCTGACTGGTGCTCACAACACTAGGCATTTGTGTCATCATAGTCATAAATTGCTTCATCATGGCAGCTACCTGATCTATCCGACCAACCAATTATGTCAACCCAGCCTAAAATGTCCTCACATCTTGTGTCAAGGCATCTATCGCATGTGGAGGAGCTTGAGGAGCCTGAGGTGCCTGGGGTGCCTGTAAATCAACCTATGATATCTGTGAAATCTATGGAGGCACCTGCTGTGTCAGAATCTGTCCCTTTACAAGAGGAACCTGTTGTGCCTGAATGTGAACCTATGGAGGAGCTTGTGCTCCTGGAACCTATCTAGCAGCATCTAGATGAGCTTGTCTACCATCTCTCTATCATTGCCTCTATTATCCCCATCCTGCAGCTAGTATAGGCTGAACCTGTTCTTGTACTTGTCTCTATCTTGGTTGTCCAAAACCACCACCTCTATCCCTGACATGTCCGCCATGCATTCAAATTCTCACCCATCCTCTACCTACAACTCTGTGTATCCTAGGATCTCTCGGTGCTCTAGGAGCTCATTTTCTTGGTCCTCTTGCACCACCACCTCTGTCACCACCATATCCACCATCATCATCAAATGTATCATCCATATCAGGAATAGGCTCTTCAGGATCTGTGAATCTAGTGAATTTGTGGCGTAAAAACCACTCTATGTACTCAACAGTCATCCTAGCGTCAACAACATGGTCTAACATGTCCCACTGGATGTATATCAATCTATCAATCTTAGTAAAATCATACTAGTAATCCACGTATGCTCCCCACATAGACCGCTCAGCCTGTACTCATGCATATAATGCCATACCCTGTGGCATATCCTGGACTCGGCCATACTGCCTCAAAACTCTCCCAAAGTAGAATCTCTCGATAAAAGTGGTGATTAACAAATCATCCACCACAGGGAAAACATATAAGGAAGCTCATCATCATCCTCCCACCATCCCTTGCATCCAAGGCAAGGTCTCCATATGACCTGATCAATGTCATCAATGGTACAGTGCAAAAACTCAAGTTTGCCCATATGATGTTGGACAACCATCCCATCATACAAAAATGCATATGGCCATCCTCGGCCTCTAACTTGAGCTACTATTGGTCTTGTAATAGGGATATTCTCTTAGGTCCATAACTATAAGAATATAGCACCAGTCGATAAAGTTTAACTCACTCTATAAACAACCTCGTGTAAATCATGGTAAAGTTGTGCTAACACACAAGAATCCCAATCAAAACATCAAGGATGTGTAATCAAATCCTCCAAGATCCAACCCTAGCCAACTAAGAATCCATGACCTCGTCGGTCAGGAAGCAGTAAACCTCCAATCACAACACCTAGAACTGCCGACAAAGTGGGAAAAGAAGCGAACTGTGCCCACGTAATCGTATCATCTCCAATCATGTCATCACCGAAGATGCGTCTACATACACTGCCATCGTAGACTTGATCATAGTAAGCCCTCTCTCCTTGAGTCAGGATATGGAGCAATTTATAGACTTCCTCGGGAGTGATAGTCATCTCACCGAGTGGAAGGTGGAAAGTATTGTGGTCAGAGTGCCAATGCTCTACCACAACTCTCAGTAAACCCTGGTTCAGCTAGAATCAAGGAAGCTCTAAAAGGAAGCTCAATCCACACTGCTCAATCACATGTAACTATGGATCTGTCAACTCATCAAACAAGTCAAGAATCCAGGAGGCTAGATTTCATACATACAACTTACGAAAATGTGCCTATTTTGAAAATCAAGGGAATCATATCAGTATCATTATATCAGTGGATCATTCTAAGTCAATAAAACTAATTCAATCAATCCTTTTCTCTTTTTGAGTGCATAAACTTATTGTTCCTAACTCTAGATCTTGAGAAGGGGCCAATATGATCAGTTATCCTATTAATTAGTTCTATCCTATCAGATTGACAAATCAAACATCCATTTTTATGATTATCCTAATATCTTAATCACTTGTTCGCATTACTAAAACACATCTATCTATCTTGGAAATCAATCTGGTCATCTAGACGATCAATTAGAAAGCATTTTGTGCTTCCTAAATCAGGTTTAAATCAACTTTCAAAAAAGGCATCACTTGACATAATGCACGTGTCATTTCATTCTAGGCATCGTTTAAATGATGCTAGGTGTGATTTGATTCATCAAAGGTGTCACTTTATAGTATGCGACATTTCAACTTCCTAAGTGGTATTTTAAACCTTATACACGACATTTTACAACTAGGGTTTTATACGTGGCAGTTCATGGTGCAAATACAAAATTTTAACCTAATCATATGTTGCATTTGGTTACTTATAGGTGTCATTTCCCTATGCGGAGGTGGAAATTAACCTTCCTATGTGTCATTTAACCTATACACGTCATTTCATCTAATCTACCCTAGAAAGCATGGAAAATTGTAATAAATGCTATCAAATTGAAGCAATCAATGCACTAGGAGGGTCAAAATTACTTACCAGAGGTCCATACTTAGGAGGTCTCTGATACCAACATCCTCGCTCAAATTGATGCTCTCTAATCGAGACCACCGTTGCTATCTATCTCAGCAGGATCAGAGCAAAATCTCGAGGGTGAAAAGTGAAAATGAATAGTAAAAATGGGGTTTTCAACCTATTTAAGCTAATTAACCTAATTTTGGAGGATGTTTGACCTAGTTTAACCTCATTTGACCTAATCTTCACTTTATGCACACTGGGGCATGTTTTTTTTCTAGGATCATCATCGATGTTTTTCAGAAATGAAAACATATTAGATATATTTTCTATCAATTTCATCATCCTTTCTATCTGGAGATCAATTTGTTTCATTTCTGAGGGGGCATTATCATAGTATCAAATCAAATTTGGGGCATTGAAATTTCAAAAATTATCAGTGGGGCATTTTGCATCTTATCAAATCCAATTTTTAAATCAGTTTTCATCAGGTTATCAATCAACTCAGGGATTTTAAATCAGTTTTTTCGAATCAGAATTCGAATCAATTTTTCAAATCAATCAGTCAATCAGGTTATCAATCAAATCAGTTTTTCAAATCAATCAATCAATTAGCATTGAATAAGTTATCAAGACATGCAATTTTCTTTGAATCAATGTGCTTTGCACATCAATTCAAAGAGGGGCATTTGTAGACACCTAAAACTGGACAGGTGTTCTCTTATCAATCAAATCTGCAAATCTCAGCCAAATGCTCTAAATTTCACCAAAATGGATCAAATCAATTTCAAATGGACATTTATCAATCAAATTGGACAAAACAATTAAAATCAAAGGATCAAATAAATAATGACATCAAATGATCAAATATAAGCCTAAAGGGATTATTCTAACTATATAATTGATTTTAATCAATTAATTGTATAGTTTAAATCAAAAATCAAATTGCACCTATTCCCCTACATGGATAATTTAATTAATTGATTGAATTTAATAAATCCTAATATTGTTCAACATGAATTTGAGCAACCAAAGAGAATTGAGAACACAAAGCACATGGATCACTCCTAATTTGCAATCTTAATCACTCATTTTGAACTTTCAATCTCAATCACTCAAATTTGTCTCTTTGTCCAAACCTTTGAGACAACCATTTAAATTGTCCCCCCATTTGAAACCATTTGAAAGACTCTCACTCAACCAAGGCTTAATCATGATCAAGTAAATCTAACCCCTATACTTGGGAAAATCTTATAAATAGAAGCCATTTTGAGAGCATAAAGGATCCTAAAAAAATTTGAATGCAAGGCATCCTTACTATAGGCATTTCATAGCAATTTGAGAGCATTTCATAAAAAATTGAGCATAATTGAGAGCATTTAGGAGACAATTTGAATCAAAGATCATAGCAATGGAGGGAATTTGAGCTAGATTAAGCATATCATAATCAAAATTTTCATTCTAGGATTGTCACTAGTAGAGATTAAGGCTGAGAGCTCTATTAGCAAAGCTTAGTTAGAGATCCATGGGATGTTAAATACTTTATTTGTCAATTATTTGTTTAAATTGTATTATTTGCTTCCATACAATTGATAGATAGCACCTTTATTTCATGAAGGTATGAATTATACATAGACAGTTATGTCATACGAATTTTGACAACATGGTTACGATAAGAAAGAAGAGAAAGGTAAGAGGCCTACCAAACATTTTCAAGCCCGACCATGTCATGTGTAAGAATTGTCAAAAAGGTAAAATAACAAAATCTAGTTTCAAGAGTAGAACCTACACATCAGATTCTATTCTAGAGCTAGTCCATACTGACTTATGTGGACCAATGAGAACAAAGAGCTATTATGGTGATAGATACTTCATTCTATTTGTTGATGATTATTCTAGAATGATGGTTGTTATGTTCTTAAAAGAGAAATCAGAAGCATTTAAGATGTTTAAATGGTATAAATCTATAGTTGAAAAACAAAGTGGAAAGGAACGGAAATGTCTAAGATCAGATAGAGGAGGAGAATTTATTTATGATGAATTCACTAACTTTTTTAATGAGCATGGAATTACAAGAAAGGTTTATGCACCGAGAACACCACAACAAAATCGGATTGCTAAAAGTAGGAACAGATCAATTGTTGATTGTACCATAACACTGGTGGTTGAGAAAGGCATCACACAAACATTCTGGAGAGAACTTATAAGTACTGTTGTCTATACATTAAACTGAGTTCAATTGAAGAAACACACCAATAAGACACCTTATGATCTATGATATGGATACACACCTAATGTAAGTTACTTTAGAATTTTTGGAAGTCAATTTTATATATTGAAAGATGATAGAAATGGAAATCTTGACTCCAAAAGTGATGAAGGAATATTTCTAGGTTATTATACCAAAAGAAAAGATTATAAATATCTTAACAAATCCTCTAACAAAATCATTGAAAGTGCAAATGTTAAAGTGGATGAATTTGCTAATAAAAATGATGAGGAAAGTAGAAAGGAACTGGAAGATTACAACAGATTTGTCTACAGTGAACAACCTGACACTCTTCCTGAGTAATAGTGTATTGCTATAGAGCGATAGAACAATGCAACCGAGCAACAGGTTGCACACACCGAAAATTAGGAAATTGCTCGCAATGATGAACCGATCAATGAAGATCAAAATGAAGGTTAAGATAATAATCAGAATGATGAAAAAATATCTGAACTGGTACTTTCCAATTATGTCAGAAGACACCATCCACATGACCATATCATAGGAGACAAAAGAGCTAGAATGAGAACAAGAATTAAGTCACTGAACACAAGATGTTTGATTTGTGATTTTGAGCCTAAATCTATTAATACTGCACTTGAGAATCAAGAATGGGTCAGTGCAATGAATGAAGAGATTGAGCAGATAGAGAAGAACAAAACATGGACATTAGTACCTAGACCGAGTGACAAAAATGTCATTGGTACCAAATGGATATTCAAAAACAAGATGAATTAGAATGGATAAGTCATAAGGAACAAAGAAAGAGTAGTATACAAAGGTTATGCACAAGAAGAAGATATTGACTATGGAGAAAACCTTGCACCCATTGCTAGGCTAGAATGAGTAAGAATTCTACTTGCTTATGCTACTTTCAAAGGATTTAAATTATACCAAATGGATGTAAAATATGTTGGAAATGTCATACAAGAGTATGAACTGAGAGGGGAGGTGTGAATCATTTCACTTAAAACTTTTATACTCTAAAACTGTCTTACTTCAGCATCCTTTACTGAATGAAAACTATAAATGAAAAACAAGTTAAAACATGTAAATCACTTCAAGTACACACATAACAAATAGACCCATAACACCATGATTTTTGGTCACGTAGAAATCCTTGGTTAGAGGAAAAAACTGCGGTGGGGATGATACCCACAATCCTTCACTACTGCAATAAAAAGGTTGCTCGGTTAGAGCTACAATGTTTAGCTACTTCTGATAGCTTACTCTGTTAAGAGTATAAAGACTTATGCAGTCTACCTTGTTAAAGGATTTCACAAATTCTTCTCTAAGAATTGTAC
>MU227365.1:3021482-3036124 GCA_018584345.1 Thuja plicata
TTTTCTTTGTTTTCCTTATGGCCTTAGGTATCACTATACCATGCTTGATCTTTTCTTTAACTTCTTCATAGGTTCCATATCTGCCAGCTTTCTTGTCAATGGGGTCTTTCAACAATGTCTCAATTTGTTGTGCAACTATGTCAATATCAACTTCATATCCCATTGGTTGAAGCCAAATAGTCCTCGGCTCAACAACCTTAATGATACACAGGTCGGTATCTACTTCAAAACAAATATTATCATGATATCTTTCCACTAACTAGGGTGGAATCTTGAATCGTTTATGCATTTTTGCTTGAAACTTTACAAAGTAATCATTCACGATCAAATTAAAATTGTTTCCCAATCCTAAAATATATTCATTTATTTGATAAATGATTGGCCTATATGTGCTCCATGTTACTTCACTGACTGATGGGAAAAAGTTCTCAAAATAGAAAAATATACATACCAATAGTGGACCAAACTTCAAAGTGTTTGTCTTGGCTTTCCTGATTGTGTTCATGTTGTCTTCAATTTGTCTCAACAAAATCTCACAAACATCTAATTTCATTCCTTTCTTCACAATCTTGTAGGCCAGGTCAACTTCTCCACAGGGTACACTATCTACCCTAGATGATTGGAAGACTCGATAGGCAATGATGTTACATGCAAAGTTAATTTCTACATCTTCTATTGTCAAAATTTTCATCGCTCTACCATCCCATTGAGCTTTGGTTAGCTCACTCAATGTCTCTCTATCAATTTCCTTGATTGCCTTTGGTCTGTCTCCGATTGGTAGGTCAGTAATGATGTGTAGTACATCCTTGGTGATCTTTACTAGTTGCTCTAGCCACAAAATGATCGTGTACTCGGCTAAGCACAAATTTGATCCATTCAGGTTTGAAGACTCTTGATAGATGAAAGGCATGCACCAAACCCTTTCCCTCCAGATGTACGTGCCCATCTCTCAGTTTGCCATTGTCGCACAGTTTATTGAACAAAGTGTCCAACTCATTAACACAAATATCTTTAATTTTGTAGTGGATGAAGGATCAAACATCATCAATCAATATAACCCTAGGTGGAATGGAAGACAATGCTCCCGTCATATCAATTTTGTAGCTTTGATGGCTGGCATCTTGTGTTTAGGGTTTACGAGATCAACATTCTTTGCCACGACTAGTACTTGCTTCTTCGGTGCCATTAGAACAAGAATAGGGATGGAAATAATCCTTTTCTCTTCAAAAGCTTAACTAGGTTGAAAGCAAATAGCGATGAATACAACTGTAGATGATTTAGCTCATTTCAGAATTTACCTCGAAGATCACTTGAATGCATGAAGACTCGATCACTCTGCAACTTGCTCTTGATAACTCGAATGTGTAAGGTGCAAAGTGACTTGCAAAACTTCATATTTATAGCTTTTTCTCAATTAGGGTTTCCAAAAAATAAGTTAGGTTGTCATAAATGCATTCATCGACTTCGTGAAATTCAAATTTCACCTACTAACCAAATACTCTGACTTGCATGTGAATCACAACAAAAAATTTTGTAGAATATCCAAATGCATCTAAGAATGCTAATATGGATCTCTGCTCTCTTAATTTAGGAACTGATTAAAGATTTGAATTCGGTGAGCAGTTCCTACATACCTTTTACCGACTAAGTGCAGCTCGGTGCACTCATCTCGGTAGATGAGGTATTTTCAATATTTTTGAGTGAGGTTCCATCATCTTTCTCTTTTCTTTTCCAAGTTTTGTTCATTTTTTCCCTTATCTCATCAACAATAGGTGTCTTCTTGTCATTACTTTCTTTCTTGTTTGATATATTGACTCGGTACCTGCAATCTTTAGCTAGATGTCCTATTTTGTGACAGTGAAAGCATGCCATACCAGAAATCCTCCATGATTTCCTGTTGTTCCTTCCAAACAATAATGAGAAATTTGCAGCAATGTGTCTGTACCTTCCACATGATGCATAGGAGATGTTGGTATTGTAGTCCCATGGTATTGATGTTTCTGTTCGGTTGGATTGTGATCTTTCTTGGTTCGATGTCCACTTGCTATTCCTTGTCTTTGATCTGCATTCTTCAGCTTTGTGTCCATACTTGTTGCAAGTGTTGCAGTAACCATCAAATTTATCTTTCCTTGACTTGTTAGGGATCCTTGATCTACACTCAAAATCTTTATGACCATGCTTATTGCATCTAAAACAATATCCATCAAATTTAGGTTTACTAGGTGCATTACATTCTCTGCTCCTACAAAAATTTGCTATGTGGTCGGGCTTTCCATAATAGTTGCAATGAGGTTTCTTCCTTTGTCTTGGTGGTGCTTTATTACTTTCATCTTTTTATGAATTAGATGATTCTCCTTGGTCGGTAGTGTTAGTTCCATTAAATCCAATACCCGTTTTGTCACTCGATTGCTTTTGACTTTTGAGTTGTTTGTCAAAAGCTTGAGAGGCTTCTTCCTTTTTCTTAAGTACTTCATTGATGTTCTTTTCATTTGTCAGTTCAGTGTTCAACCTTTCTATTTCTAATTTCAATGATTGATTTTCAAACTCCTTTCTAGCAATCTCCATATTGGCATTCACAAGTTGATCAGTCATGTTATGATGTTGCTGTGTCATTCTTATGATCTCATTGTCTTTTTCTGCTAGCCATGCTTCAGCCTATCTTTTGTCATTTTCAATCATCCTTTTTTCATCCTCAGCACTTCTTTTACCTTCTATCAACTCGGTCATCCTCATGTTGTTTGATTCAAGATCTTTCTTCATTAAATCTAGCTGTTTGGTAAGTGAGTCATTCTTTTCCATTAGTTCTCTGATGGCTGTCTCATTTTCATCATTCATACTACCTTCTGAAGTTGTTTCAAGTGTGTCAACCTGTTCTTGAGTAATTTTTAGTTCATCATATAGTTTTCTTCTCATTTTCAGTGATTTCTCCAATTTCCTTCTTAACTCAGCAATCAATTCTTGTGCACTTTCTAGCTCATACTCAAGACTGTCAATCCTCTTAGCTTGCCTATAACTTTCCATGTCTAGGATGTTTTACTCTTAGGTGGTCAAACCATTAACTCAAGAGTCAAAGCTCTAATACCAATTGTTGGAAATGTCATACAAGAGTATAAACTGAGAGGGGAGGGGTGAATCAGTTCACTTAAAACTTTTATACTCTAAAATTGTCTTACTTCAGCATCCTTTACCGAATGAAAACTATAAATGAAAAACAAGTTAAAACATGTAAATCACTTCAAGTACACACATAACAAATAGACCCATAACACCATGATTTTGGGTCACGCAAAAATCCTTGGTTAGAGGAAAAAATTGCGGTGGGGATGACACCCACAATCCTTCACTACTGTAGTAAAAAGGTTGCTCGGTTAGAGCTACAATGTTTAGCTACTTTTGATAGCTTACTCTGTTAAGAGTATAAATACTTATGCAGTCTACCTTGTTAAAGGATTTCACAAATTCTTCTCTAAGAATTGTACCTTGTTAGAGGATTTACAAAATAAGATCTGTAAGGATCTACCCAGTGGTGGGATTTACAAAATAACAAAAATAATGTATTCAACAATGCTTTGAACTTGTCTGAAATAATGCATCAAATTGTTATGCTTGATCAGACTCTTTATGCTCTGAATTCTTTACCTCTGAATTTTCTCGGTGATGTGATCATCAAACCTTCCTTCTGCAAATTTTGTACTCGGTGTTGTCTCATATACTCTGCTATCCCCATAACAGTAACAACATTCCTCTCTTGTCCTTTTTTTTTTTACTCTCTTGTATTCTCATAAGGATTCTTCACTAATTAAGTATCCTTTATTTTTGCCTCTTAATCTCCTTGATTAGGTTTTCCTAGGTCAATCTCAGTCATTCAATCATCCTTAAGCTTTGTTGTCATTCGGTAAAATGCCTGATTGTTACCTTGGAAATTTTTCCCTTCTGGGAACTCACAACATATATTTTGCTGCTTAATCTCTGCCTTGCATCTTGTTCTTGATTAATCTGGTTCGTAGATTCTGTAACCAACTGACTTTAGTGATCATAGATTCTTTTGACATCATCTGTCAATTCATTGAGTGCGCTCTTATCAAGATTTGACTTAGTTTACTTGCTCGGTTTCCTTTCCTACATTGCTCGGTAAGTAAATGCTTCAACTGCTCGGTAACTTACTACTCTCGGTGCTCAGTGTACATTTTCAAACTTGGTACTCGGTAACTATGACCGAATAACATTTCCACTCAGTGACTATTTTCGCTCAGTGCTTGATTTTTCTTTCTTTACCGACTGCTCCTCCCTTCGCTTACATTACCGACTAAATTCTCCTACTTGGTAGTATTGTCCATTTCCTTGACCGACTAGACTTGGTTGCTTATGACTTTGACAAAACTTATGACAACAAAGTGAATAGGGTAACAAAATATGCATTCCTAAATGGAATACTAGAAGAAGTATACATTGAACAACCAGAAGGGTTTGTTGATCCTAACAAGAGGAACATGGTTTGTAGACTACATAAAGCCTTGTATGGATTGAAACAAGCACCAAGAGCATGGTATGAAAGACTTCACTCTTATCTCATAAGTATTGGATTTGTAAGAACAAGTGATAATAGTAATCTATATTTAAAAGAAGATACTGATGATAACATTCTGATTATTGAGATATTTGTTGATGATATCATATTTGGAGGTAATGATATTTTATGCAAATAATTTGGTGATGAAATGAGCAAAGAATTTGAGATTTCAATGTTTGGAGAGATCAATTTTTTTTTGGTCTACAGATTCTTCAACGGGATGAAGGCATATACATCACACAATCCAAATACATCAAAGAAGTTCTAAAGATATTCAAAATAGAGGACTACAAACTAGTCGGAACACCTATGGCAACCAGATGCAAATTAACAAAGGAAGACAAGTTAACCGGGGTAAATCAGAACTTATATAGATCTATGATTGGAAAACTCATGTATGTTGTACACACAAGACCAGATATAGCACATGCAGTTGGTATAGTTGCAAGATTCTCTAATAATCCCAAGGAATCACACATGACTTCTGTTAAAAGAATTCTGAGATATCTAAATAATACCAAAGACTATGGTCTGTGGTATAATAGAGAAGGCAAATTTGAGCTTCAAGCTTATACAGATGTTGATTGGGATGGAAACATAGATGATAGAAAGAGCACAACAGGAGGAGCATTCTTTATGGGTGACAAACTTGTCACATGGATAAGTAAAAAGCAAGGATGCATATCTCAATCTACTGTAGAAGCATAATATGTGGCTTCTCCTGTGAATTTCTCTAACATTGCATGGATAAAGAAATTACTGAAAGGTATGAACATGGAAATTCTTGAACCAGTAATTATCTATTGTGATAATACAAGTGCTATCAACATTTCAAAGAACCTTGTGATGCATGCTAAGACAAAGCACATTGCAATCAAGTATCATTACTTAAGGGAACAAGTACAAGAGAAAGAGGTGATACTAGAATATGTACAATCCAAAGAACAATTAGCAGACATATTCACAAAGCCATTGCCAAAAGATACATTTGAGTACCTAAGGAAGAGACTAGGGGTCCGACCCTTGTCTACTGGTCACTATGCTGACTAGTAGGTTGCATTAGCCTACACATTATCAAAAGATCAATCATGTTGATACAAGAAAATAAATGGACTACAATGACATATCAATACAAGAAGGTACTTATCAGAAGTGAGCACCAGAGATATTTTTGGCTACTACATAGTTGTATTACTAATGGACAGAATGGAAAGGAATATATTCATTGTTTATTTTTGTTTGGAATTGGTGTCAAAGGGAGAGAATATATCCATATGAAATATCTATCTTGATCATCCAAAGGGAGAGAAGAAAAATATCCATCAGGGAGAGGAACAGTCAAAGGGAGAGCAAAGATAAGAAAAAGAAGTTTCTACAAAGGGAGAGAAAAGATTCAAAGAAAGAAGCAACCATCCATCTAAGGGAGAGAATTGGAGAAAAGTGAACACTGCATATCTATCCAGAAAAGGGAGAAGAAATTATACAACAAAGGGAGAAACAGAATCATAAGTTCCTACATCTATCCAGTTAAGGGAATGAAGAATGAAGAAAGCACTCTGAAAGAATCAAATCTAAGCTAGAAGAGCTTACCGAGAGTCAGATATTTGTATTGGTTATAGAACAATAAGTTTGGTATGTTATGACATATTTCATATTGTTTTGATAAGTATGTTTCCATCAATGCCAAAGGGAGAGATTGGTGAACAATAACTGATTGAATGTTTGAAAATGACAAGTTGATGATCACCAAGCTATAGAAAGTAAATGCAAGACATTAAATTAGTTAATATATTGTATTGTCATTGATGTCAACTTAATATAATCTGATTGGTCATATACATATTGTCATAGACTTCAAGAAACCAAAGAGATAAAGTTTATGTTATCGGTAAACATATAAAGCCAATGTACACTGAGTGTCAGTAAACACCGACGTATAGAGAACCCCAAGTAATCACAGTGTATACCAAGCACCGCAACATCGAGCATAACTAAAGTGGTCATCGATCAGAATTGAAGGTGATGCCTGAGGAAAACTGGAGTCAATAACCAAGCAAACTAAGAGTTGATCGTCGATCAGAACTGGAGTTAGGAAATAAGGGAGGAGCTATAATTAGAGTTAACTGATTGATTACTTTATTTTCATCAACTAGTTGAACTGAAGATTTAAATCTAGTTTTATTCATAGTTGTCAAGGAGAAATATACGGGATAAAACTAAAGCTATGCTTTAAAGATTAAAGTAATGCATGGCGAGATTTGCGGATCAAGAAAGCTATCTATGTCAAGAACAAGAAAGAAAAGGAATGTAAACGGTAAAATTATGTCTATATAAAGAGACAAGTAATTCATTTTAAAGAAGAGGAATGCTAAATATAATTCTAGTGAAGATAGAATTCTTCATGCAGATCTGATCATACAGGCTGAAGAACAGAGCCAAGAATTCTACAGACACCGAGCAACAACATTCACCGAGCAGAAAGAACAAAGAAGGGAGAAAAGGGAAAGAAGAGAATATTGATCAGAGAGGTATTATGGACTTACAATAGATCTGAAAATCTACAAGTTTAAGTTGTATTAATGAACAGATCATTTACTGTTTCAATTTAACCATTGATTCAGAAATTCTCTTAACTGAGTGGGATTTAACAGTCCTTAATGTATTGAGATAATCAAGAGAATCAAAAGGTTTTTCTTGTTGACATCATAGTGAATGCCCAAGGTCAAAACACTAACCAATGGTTTTAAATCCTTTAACAAGGTCGCCCTTAACAATGTGTTTGTAACCTTTAACAGGGTTGTCTCTTCACCGAGCTCACTTCAGAAGAGTGAAAATTTTGGGTTATCGGTCCCAAGTAGTTTTTCCCTTAACAGGGTTTCCACGTTAAAAATCCATGTGTCAAATGTGTATATGGTTCATTTATTAGATGTTTTGCTTTACACATTACTAAAATTGGATGGGTCGGTAAACACTAAGTTTATTTACTGATATTCGGTAAAGGCTAGGAAAAGATAAACTGCTATTTGGTAAAGCTTAAGAAAAGGATAAATAGTATAATCACCAAGCAGTATATATTTGATAAGATTACTTAAAGACATACATCTTGTAGGACTGAAGATAACTAGAGGCTTTATATTTTTGATATAAGTTTTGGTTGAATTATTGGATTAATTTTTGAGGCCACTGATTCACCCCCCACCCCTCTCAGTTATTCTAACAGATTATTTAGCATTCAACATATTAAACAAAAGTGAGTGCTAAATTCAATTTCCATAATTTACATCAGTTTTTGACATCACTAAGATGGGCATGATATTATTTTCTTACCATTGTAGAAATTCAATTGTTGAGCAACAAAGGATTTAAAGCTTTGTGTGCTTCACTATGTGTTAAGGCCACACATTATCATCAAAAGCATTTTTGTATTTTAATTGGGGTTCTTTTCTCTACATCATAATTTATGTACACCAATTTTGATGATGTCATTTGAAATACAATTACTATTTTCATTCTTGTTATTTAACTTGACGTATTTTTCTCATCTATTCGGGTTGGAGACAATGTAGGTGGTTGTGCAACTCGGGGTGTTGATATTTTTGAAGTATTGATGCAAAAGTAATTAGTGCCACAGAAGTAAGTAATTGGTTTGTAATTTTTGAATTTGAACTTAACTAGTTCACTAAACATATTATAATTATTTCAGTGTTTAATTGCTTTTACCAACATTTTTTACTAAAAATAATTAGTATACAATTAGTACTAGTGTTTTAATGTCAATTCCTTCACTTATATAACACGAACTTATCAAGATGGAAAAATAAAAAATATATAAAAATCATTCAGACAACACAAAATGGACGATTGTAGAGATTTCTTATTGACTGTATCATATGTTATTTATATGGTTGGGCTCATTGATGAAGTGAACAAAGATTAAAAAAACATAATTTTCAAATATGTATAGGTGTGATTTTTTAATCACATTTGTCACTTAACAAGGATGACATTTGATTATTGGAGTTGGATAAATATGAATTAGGTTAAACCTTTTATTTTATAGTGACCTTATTTTGTTTACAAATTAATTAATTTGCTTGTATGTTCTTGTCAATGGAATTAAAAGGTCTTATTACAATGCTCTTTATTATGAGGCAGTAACTCTTTGGATATAGCAAGAGAAAATAACTCAATTATATTCCTTTTCCAACAACATAATAACTCCATTACACTATTTCTATTTGCAGGCAACAACCTATAGGAGACACTAATCCCATAGTCCAAGGTCAAAGTACCAACTCTACATTAGAGACACTAACCTCATCAGAATACAAGAGATAAGAAATGTGGACCATCAAAAGACTAAAAATTGCACCCTAAAATCACTTGAAGCATCAGATGCCCCAATGACAGGAAGACAAAGAGATATAAAAATGAACATCCTTCAAGTATGACTTCGAGAATTGGATGCCCAAAGACAGGAAGAGAGAAATACAAACGAACATTGTCTCTCTCTTTCTGTCTTCCAGACATCCAAAGCTTCAAGTCATAATTGACATCATCAGATCGCTTGAAAACTTCACTATTTTTTCTTCAACAACATTTCTAGAAGAAGGCATCTATGAGTGGTTTGGCTATATTTGAAGTCAAGTAATTTGACTAAATTAAGTTTATATTATTGTAATTTCTTTGTTGATATTGGGTTGTAACCATGAGTATGGACATGAATAATTAATGTGTATGAGTAGGAAACATATACAGACATTGGAGGAGTGGATAGAGGCATGTTTTTAAGGGTATAACATTATTGAGAATTTGGTGTAGGAAGTAGGCCTAGTGTATGAATTTGATTATGATTGATCTTCATTTAAGATGAAAGATAACATTGAATAAATGGATTTTATATGCAGGAACCAGAACCCCCTTTGGTGAGTATCCTATGCAGTGTACATAAAGGAAAGGCGATGATTCTTCAAAGGGATCAACATGTATAAGTCTTTCGGGACTTACATGAGGTTGTTACAAAAAAACATTTATTTGAACTTGACAGTTTACATTGAATTGTTTGTATGTTTGTCATTGAATGGTTTCGGTTCGTATGCAAGAACTAGAACCCCCTTTGGTGAGTATATAGGTGGATTGTCTTGGTATTTTTCATGTCCACTGCCCTTGGCCATTTGTCATGTTTGTTAACTGTCAACCTTCCCTATATCACTTCATCATGACTGAGATCCTTTGACACTATTCTTCTTTTCCATGATCATTTTGATTTCCCTAGCTTGTAAACTGTTGTCACTACTTGTGTACCTATTGTTTGCAACACAACAGTTCAATAAGTCATTATATTAGTGAAAAACAAGGAATAAGCAATAAAATTAATCACTAAAATTGACTTATTGCTTCCTATCTAAGAGGAGTATGAATAATGCTATAATTACCCTCTGATTATGCATTACTTAGTGACATATACAACTTTGAATGGAAGATTCAAATGAAACTAGCCTAAATGCTCAAGAAATGTTCATTTTAACTCTAAAATTAAAGACTATAACAATGTAATGAAGAATTAAGCTAAAAATGCATGAATATCTCTCTCAATACTAGCAGCATAAGTTTGCAAATTGAAAACTCAAATTAGGGGCCCATTGAGCTTAAAATTCATTCTCTTTAAAGAAGAATTTGGTAAATCAGAGGTTAGGATTGAAAGTGGAAGAGAGGTGGAGATTGAATCTTTGGTGATCCATGTGAGGTGATCCAAGTGATTTAACTACCATTGGTTAGGGAATTGACTTTCCATTTTTGCAAATGGAAATGTAATTTAGGATTTATTTAATTCATTTTATTAATTACTTTAGCCATGTTTTGATTTGTTTTGATTGAATTGAATTGTTTTGATTTAATTAGGTAAGGCAATTAATTTTATTTAGTGATTAAATCACTTAGGAGATTAAATTTGATTTGATGAATTATGCCAATAAATTGAAGAATTGTCTTGACATAATTAGGGGTATGATCATACTTAGGGAAAATAGGGTCTTAAGGTTAGAGCAGACCAAATTAGGGTGGTTAAATTTTCCCCTCTTTGAATTGATGTGTGAGCAGCACATTGATTCAAAGAAAGTTTTGATGTTGACTTCATAAACTTTGAGAATTTTGCACTTGATCGTGAAATGTCTGATGAGATCAATCTCGCACTTGATTGAACTAAATTGATAGAATTGAATTTGAACTTGATCAAACAAAGGTCAATAAGCAAAAATCTTAAAGATACCAATTCTGAACTTGGTTGTCGTCTGAAAATTGATAATACCGACTCCGAACTTGATCGAACGAAGGTCAATATAAAGCTACCAGGAGCTTAATAAGAATCTAAGAAAAGTAGACATAAGATATCCAGCTTGTGAGAACTGAAGCCTTCAATTCAATAGTCCTGACTTAGTCAAGGAACTATCATGCCTTTAGTTTTTTGATAATGAAGTCATTTTAATGCTATTTTGAGCAAGAATTTGATTGATTTGAGTGTGATCATGCCCCCTCGGGAATGAAATCAAAGGAAAAAAGAATAAATCCCTCTGTAGAATGATGTATCACTTGAATTGATCGATTTAATCGAGAAAGAATCAATTTAGGAGAAGTGAAGAAATGAAGGTGTGGTAAGAGAAAACATAATTTTACAGAGTTAATTACGTTAAAATGTGAGTTTTGAGCATGATAACATGATGTCGAACCAATATTTTTGATGAATAATGTGTAATTTGATGATATAGAACCCAAAAAAGTGATTGTGTAAAGCTTGCGAATCATATTCAGAATATATGGAGCAATTTTGCATGTTTCGTAACTATTGTAAAAATATTACTGTGTTGTGTAGA
Organism: Thuja plicata; assembly: GCA_018584345.1. Classification (NCBI taxonomy): domain Eukaryota; kingdom Viridiplantae; phylum Streptophyta; class Pinopsida; order Cupressales; family Cupressaceae; genus Thuja; species Thuja plicata. The sequence goes on from MU227365.1 coordinate 3,032,922, forward strand.
ACATTGTCTGTGCATTTAATTTCATTCCCAATTGATCAGAAGGAGAACAAAACAAGTTTTAGTTGTCTGGGAGGAGTTTTGGAGCTCCTAAATAGCTCAAAATGTCAAATATATAGCTCAAAATTCACTTTTTACCCATTCATTTTCACTTTTATCCTTGGTAATTCAGAGAGCTCTACAGAGAAGATGGTGGTCCCCGTGCATAAACATTGTTTTGAGCTCAGTCATCGACATCAGCGTCCAGATGACTACCCACCTCCAGTAAGTTCTCAAAAACCTACCTTTTCAAGTTTTCAAATTCCAATTTGATGTTGTTTTGTAGAAGTTATGAGCATTTCCTTTTTGAGTCGCTTCCCGCATTTAGGGTTGCATCCTATCAATCGTGAGTCGCTTCCTATTTTTTCTAGAAATACTGGGTCACATCCCTTATTTTCAGGATCGCACCCTGTTTTGTGTCTTTTATCGCCTTTAGTAGGTGAAAATAGGATTTTTGAACTTTTTGCATCCTGTTGAAACAAGGTTGCATGCTACATCCTACGTCTCATTGTGTAAAAATAGGATCACTTCTCGGATGCCCCATCACATCCCAGGAATCGCAAATCGCATCCCGTAAAAGGGATCGCACCCTGTATGAACAAAGTCATTTCTAGTTTTTGACTTAGTTTTCTTTCAATTATGACTGTTTTATTCTGTCTGATGACCAAAAACACTTGGCCAAGTATGTTTCTGCTTAGTTGCCTTAGATAGAGTACTGATTTGAACTTTTATGCAATTACTATCTTTTTAATAGGTTCCTTTAGAGGTTGTATATTTCTAAGGACCATACCCTGGTCATTTCTTTGCATTGTCTAGATCTTTGACAGGCGACGAGGTAGAGTTAGTTGCTCGCGTAGGATTACTATCTTTGAGGGATTTACCTGATATCAGGGTAAATCGAGGGTTGTTGACTGCTCTAGCCGGGAGGTGGCATTCTGAGCACAACACCTTCCATCTCTTAACTGGTGAGATGATTGTCACACCCAAGGATGTGTGGCACATACTTAGAGTTCTTGTGATGGGTTGAGAGGTGCAGTTTGATTCCACCCCTGTTTTAGCTATTGCCAGGGCACGACGTTTCTTCAGAAATGATACTATTGCTTGTCGTTACCTCACATGGGATTATATGTGTGATCACTATGATCCACTTCCTGTATATTTGGTCAGATTAATCAGAGGCATCCTGATGCCTAACCGAGGACAAAATGGGTTTATGGTTGGTTGGGTAGACATGCTGGAGCAGATGATTGTGTCTTCTCACATATTTGCATGGGGAATTTGTATTCTTGCTCACATTTACAGGGAGTTGCATGAGATTGTATATCAATATTCTCAGAGTATGACTGACAGCATTCTTGTTCTACAGATCTAGTCCTGGGAGCGTATCCCAGTTACACGGTCAATAGTTGACAGGCAACGGCTAGATCAACAACCTTATGTTTACATGTATTCTGGTTGGATTCAGTAGCCCCATCTGGGAAAGGTAGAGTATTGGCACTAGTTGTTGGATGATATGACCATTGTAGTATGGTGACCATACCTTGACTATGAGGAGTGGCTCACTGACAGGCGACAGATGCCTTACTTCTTTCAGAGAAGGTACTTGATCGGTAGGACTAGATATATTATTAAGAGATTCTTGGTCACATAGGTTTTGAGGCAATATGGTCGTATGTAGGGAAGATGTCAGGATTTATCTGTTTATGCATGTATCCATGATGAGGCGCCACTGTGGGGTCCCTAGTTAGTATATGAGATTGTGCAGCATGTTATTAGAGATATGGTAGCAGTGCCATGGGATCTCCAGGTAGAGGTAACAGATGCAGGATGCTCAGATGGTTACCACACTCAGATGTTACAGCATCCATTTCCAAGGTTTACAGTGCCTGAGGAGGTAGTTCCATGTATTGAGGATCCTTTAGACTATGATCCCACTGATGACCATCCTGTCTGAGGTGGAGGGGGAGCTCAAAGGGAGAGACAAGATGGAGGGAGGGATGGTGGTAGGGATGGGGGGAGACAAGATGGGAGGCACCCTCCTCCATACAGAGGATAGGCTTCATATGATCAGGATGATGCAGATGATAGGGGTAGAGGTGTTGTGGGTAGTAGTGGAGAGGGCGTTGGTGGTAGTGGGAGGCAGACTCATTTCAAATTTGTTGCTCCCCAGAGGGATCTAGGTCCACTGTTGACTAGAGATCAGCAGTGACAGCGTCAGCAGGATATGTCACAGGATATGCCTTCTAGACAGGACACAGGCAGAGGCTCATCAGGTAGAGATGGTGATGCATTGACACAGTGTGAGCATGAGCATGAGCAGCTCAAAGATAGGATCACTACTTTAGAGGCCTTACTTGATGACAGGGATTCACAGCTTGAGAGACTTAGATCAGATAGAGATACACAGCTTGATCATCTTAGAGTAGAGAGGGATAGATGGACATACTCAGGGCAAAGAGAGATACCCAGGCTCGGGTAGCTACTCACCAGGGACAGAGAGCAACATACTAATCAGGTTTATATCATGTTGCGGTGCTAGAGGGTTAGAGAGAACCTTTGTATTCAAGGATGGCTCAGTAGTCTGAGGGGGCCATGCCTCCACCAGCTCCATTTGTACCACCTCATTCTCCTCCTCCAGATCAAAGAGAGGGTGGAAGTCAGACCTGATACTAAATTTTGTCATATTTTGAGATCATATTGTATATCTTGATCCTTTTGAGATTATTCTTTTGTACTATGACATTTATACATGTATATCTATTCCTCACTTGATACTCTGATACTCTTTTGTAGATAGTTCTACATTTTTTATTGGATCCATATCTGATATATCTGAGATAGTTGTTCTTAATTTTTGATATGTTCATGGGTTCTCTTGCTTTGATAGATGTTTAGATTTGATGCACATGTGATTTTTATCTTGGTCTCTTGATGAGTTAGATTAGATATGTGATGACATCATTTATGTAGAAGTTGATAAATGCAACTTCACCCAAGATCACCTACATGCAAACCTGTCATGAGAAGAAGCAAGAAACAAAAGACAGAAGAAAGAAACTAAGGAGGCCAAAAAGGCAGAGACTGGAAATCCATTGTGACAGAAAAAAGCTTCTATTAACACTAATGAATTACAAAATACAATCTCTGTGTAATGAAAACTAACAAGT
>MU227365.1:3037430-3081938 GCA_018584345.1 Thuja plicata
AAAAGGAAACACAAAACCCTAAAAGGGAAACCCTAAGGTTAGCTGAAGCAAACTAGAGTGAATAGGAAAGTTACTAATTAGATCATAATGATTTAATTTAGTAACTCGATAGACTATTACTCTAACAATTTATGCTCATTGATTTATTACTGATACATAAATGTGTTTCAAATGACGTTAAGTGAATATGAAACTGAATGTTTTTGATCTTTTCTTATGCAAATAAATGTATGGATGCACTTAGGATGTAGAAATAAATGCAATGCTTGAATACTTTGTTTTTGTCTTTTCTCTTTCTTAGTTATGAATGCAGAATGTATGTCATGGATATGCAACGACATTAATATTAACAATATTGATTATGTAATTAACTTGGATTTTGGATTAATCAAGAAATCATTTTAAGCTCAAGTCCTTTTTATGTTTTTATTTCAAATGAATCATGCAATCTCTTAAATGCATCTACATGCAGACTCTTAGGACTGTCAATGATTTGTATACATTGTAGCATTTTATCATCATTGGGAATTTTTTTAATGGACATCACCTGATAGTACAACTGTCACTAATACCCACTTGTATCATGAAAGTATGAATACTATGTGTATTGGATGCAATGTTGGAAATAAACTTAGGCATCAAGGCATAGAAGCCACGATGACAATTTAGTTATCTCCTTTTACTATTAAGAATCGAGTTATGTTCAAGTGTAATGTAAGATATGTGACCCGTAATGACCTTGAAAATTTATATCCTTGGGTACATCATAAAGCGTACACCTTAGTGAGAATCTGATTTAGAAAACAGACAAGGAAATTGTTTCAACCTCATCGTAGTTTACACATAATGAGGAACGAGATATATGCGGCTATCCACTCATGTTGGCAGCCCTTACCATAAACATCCAAGTTAGGTGAAATTTTTAGGATCATTTGGAACAATCACCGTGCGCAGAAAACCAAGAAAATGTTATACCCCTATCCTTGCGACTCTTTGTCATGGAGTAACTCAGAAGACATAACAATCACCAATTAAGAAACAATGAAAGAAAATTTATAACTATTTAGATGCCCCTAGTATGACACATCATGGGAACATTAAAGAGTCATAATCAAACCAAGATCAAACTATGTGTTTAAGTAGTATTGAGAAATATTGTTGATTCATTTGTCAAGCGCAATAGAGATTCATCAATCAGAATGTAGAATTAAGCAATATGTTTCCATGTCTGATTATATATGAGATTAAATTTGTCAGCAAATGCAAAATAATGTAGTGTTTAGGAACACTGGTTGATTAAAGTGTTGAGAAACACTAGTTCATTTTTTATTAAACTGTTGAAGAACACTAGTTCGTTTAAAGTTCTTGATTAAAGTGTTGAGAAACACTAGTGTGATGTTTTTTACCGGTAGGTGGTGTTGAAGAAACACCTTTGTTTGTGATAGTGACGTTTAAGTGCAAGTATTGAGAAATATTGTTTTGAGAGGAAAACCATCCTAGACAAGAATCTAAGACAACCTAGTAGACGAAAACTGACCATGCTAGCAAAGATGCCCCCAGTGCAGAATGACTATTCCTAAGACGCAAATGCAGAAAAATCCCAAGAAAGGATAGGAAATTTGTAAGGAATCAGAGTCACAAAATAGCATAGGTGCGATCATGAAGGTTTAGGATCATTAGTGCATTGATAGATAGAGCACAGAGTTCGAGTGACGCCTGTTTGCCAGGTTTTCATCAAGGCATTTTTTCCTTTTTCAAATTTTTTGTTCTTTTTTCTCTTTTTTTATTTTTTTTTGTAGTGTGAAGGTGCTTGTTTGCCAGGATTTTACCAATGATACCTTTTTTAGGACTTTTTCCATTGTTTTTGGATTTCTTCAGGATCAATTTTCTAATTTTTTTGGTATTTTCTGAGATTTTTACTGGACGGGCTCTGCTAGTGAGGTATCAAGCATAGAACCACTTCAAATGTAGAGTATTAATGGGATCAGGGAGAACATCTCCCTCAGGTGTAGCTAAATGATAAGCTCTAGTCCCAAAAGTTGTAGTAATGACATAAGGTCCCAGCCAGTTAGGTTCAAACTTTCCTTTCTATTCTCTGTTTGGCTGGTTCTTAGGATTCTCTTTGAGAATGAGATCCCCCACTTGAAAGTGTCATGGTTTGACCTTTTTATTGTACCCTTTTGACATGCATTTTTGGTACACTTTCAGATGATCGAACGCTTGTTGTCTGCGCTCATCAAGTAAGTCCAAAGATTTCACCCTATCAATGCGATATTGTTCATCAGTAACAACACCTTGTAAAGATACTTGCAAAGATGTAATTTCAACCTCAATAGGTAATACTGCCTCAGCGCCATAGACTAGGGCAAATGGCATGGCTCCACTTGATGTTCTAATACTTGTTATGTAGGCCCAAAGTGTCAGATTTAATTGCAAATGCCTCTGCCAGACTTACTCACAGTTCTGTGTAGGATCTTGAGAATGTTCTTGTTAGATACCTCAGCTTGTCCATTACCTTGAGGATAATAGATTGAAGAACAATGTTGAGTAATGTGAAACTGTGGGCAAAGGTCTTCGATGTCTTGGTTTTTAAATTGGCCCCCATTGTCTATTACAATTAAAGAGGGTATCCCATACCTACAAATAATGTAGTTCAAAATAAATATAGCCAGCTATTTTCCAGTGGCTTTGATCAGCGAGACGGCTTCGACCCACTTAGTGAAATACTCAGTGGTCATAATGATGTATTTGTGTCCACTTGAAGAATTAGGATATATTTGTCCAACCAAGTCAAAGGTCCATTGTTGAAATGGCCAATGTGTTATAAATGGTATGAGTTCTCTAGCAGGAGCATGGATGAGATTTCCATGTGTTTGGCATTTATGACATGTCTTTGAAAATAGAACAACATCTTTTTCCATCGTGGGCCAATAATAGCCTACTCTTAGAAAATTCTTAGCTAGTGAAAAGCCATTTGAGTCTGATCCACATACACCTTCGTGGACTTCTTTTAATGCGCAATTCGACTCTTCTTGTTCTAAACACCTAAGAAGTGTACCGTTGAGATCTCATCTATATAAGTTATTAGTAATGAGGACATAACATGATGTTGTCCTAATTAAGGCTCATTTTTCATTCCTTGATAAACCATAAGGTAGAGTTTGTTCAGTTAGATAAGAAAAGAGTTTGGCGTACCAGGATTGGTCTTGGACATTCAAAGCACAAATTATTTGGTACTCAAGGGTATCAAAAAATGGATAGGATAGTTCTTCCACCAAGAATTTATAGCAGAACTGATGTTCATCTAGTTGTAACATGGATGCCAGTGTAGCCATAGAATCTGCAACTTTATTTTTTGTTCTTGGTATTTGTTGGAATGCGACGAAGACAAAGTACTTTTTTCAAGTCTTCAACCAGTTGTTTATAAGGCATCAAATTTTCATCTTTATTCTGATAGTCTCCATTTACTTGATTAATAATAAGCTAAGAGTCACCATACACATGTAGCTCTATGATCTTCCATTCCATAGCTAATTTAAGACCTTCACTAATGCTTCATATTCAAAAATGTTATTGGTGCATGGAAACATCAATTTGTATGCATTGGGAATCTTGTAGCCTTGAGGAATAATGAAGAGAACTCCTGCTCCAGAGCCTTGCTGCATGAAAGAACCATCAAAGTACATCTTCCACACATGTTCACTTAAATGCATTATTTCTTCATCAAGAAATTCAATTATTAAAGGTGCATCATCTTGCAAGGGTGAATCAAATAATTGATCTGTGAGGACTTGTCCTTTAATAGCCCTTCTATCCACATACTCAATGTCAATTTTGCTTAGAATCAAGACCCACTTTGCTAGCCTTCCTATTAATTTTGTCTTGCTTAAGAGGTATTTCAGAGGATCTATCTTTGCAATAAGCTTTACTGTATGTGATAGCATATAATGTCTTAATTTATGTGATGCAAAGACAACTGCTAAGCAAGCTTTTTCAATTATGCTATAAATGAGTTCATAAGATACAAATTTTTTGTTGATATAGTAGATTGCTCTTTCTTTTTTAGTTTCATCTTCTTGAGCCAGCAATACTCCCAACGATATAGTCGTAGCTAAAATGTATAGGAGTAATGGATTTCCTTGAATGGGTGCCATGAGAACAGGAGGAGTAGCCAAGTACTCTTTTAATTCTTTGAATTTATTTTCACAATGTTCGTCCCATTTGAAGGTAACACCCTTATGTAGCATTTTAGTAAAAGGTTGTGCTCTATCTGCAAGTTGTGACATAAATCTTCTGATTTACTGGAGTCTTCCTTATAATGTCCTCATTTGACTAATGTTGCATGGAGGTGACATTTCTAGTATAGCTTTGACTTTTTCAGGGTCCACATCAATTCCTTTTGTTGATACTATAAACCATAGTAGCTTTCCTGATTGAACTCCAAAGGCACACTTTTTTGGATATTTAAGCCTGACTAGAAATTTCTCCATGCGATATAATATCTTCTGCAAGTCTTCAATATGAGTAGTACTTGTTTTTTAATTTGCTAAGGTATCATCCACGTAGTCCTCCATGTTTTTGTGTATCATATCATGGAATATGGTTGTCATAGCTCTTTGGTATGTAACACTAGCATTCTTTAATCCAAACGGCATAACGTTCCAGCAAAAATTTCCCCATGCGCATGTGAATGTGGTATTCTCTTGGTCTTAAGGAGAAATCTTAATCTGGTTATAGCCCAAGAAACCATCCATTAGTGAATACATTTGATAACATGTTGTTAGATCTATGATCATATCAATGTTTGGCAGTGTAAAATCATCTTTAGGACATGCTTTGTTGAAGTCTCTAAAGTTTGTGCAGATCCATATAGATTTATCTATTTTAGATATAGGTACAACATTATAAATCCATCCTGCATAAGCGATGACTCTTATGAATCCAACTTTTAGTAATTTTTCTAGCTCTGCTTTCACCAGTAATGCAACATGAGGATGCATCTTTCTTAGTTTTTGTTTCACGAGTTTGATCCCAGGAGCTATAGATAAATTATGCATCATTAATTTAGGATCTAGTCCAGGCATATCTATGTAAGACATGCAAAGTTGATATTTTTCTCTTTCAAGCACTCAGTGAATTGTATCTTCTCCTCTTCTTATAAGGATTGTGCTAGGTGAACAATTTGAGGAACTTCAGTTGTGCCCAAGTTAACCGGTTGTGTTGGTTCTATCAAAATTGAATATCTTTCTTGAAAGTGCTTAGGGAGGATATCAAGAATCTCATCTTTTAGCGCCTTTGGAGGTTTTCACCATCAGATACGTCTTTTATTTTTACTTTTTTAGAATCTAACACTACCACAACGTGGTTTTCACCATCAGTTATTTTCTTCTTTTTATTTTTCAAATTGTGACTAAGAAACTTGATATCCTCCTCTGACATGTACACACTCCTTGCATTGGTGGAAGAAGGATAAGGTTCACAATCATTTAGGTAATAGGCCAAGGTGTAGTCATTAGGGAAGTTCATGATAGGATTAGGATCTGAATTCATCCAATCAATTAGGTCAGGGTTTATCAAGGATAATGAATCAAAGTTTGGTAAGGACAGCATCACGTCAGCGTCAAAACTATTAACTGACAAGACATGTTCTCTTAAGTCAACTTATATAGTGTTTAGATCACCAAGAGTTAAATTGTCATTAATAGGGTCATTGTTAGTAATATGCAGACCTAACTCAAGGAACTCATTAGTTAAGATTTCTCCTTCTTCTCTCAGAAAAATGGAACTCATTGCTTGTAGTCTCATAATGTCCTCTAGACCTAGTAAAACACCAGTTTCTTCATCAAGAATTCTAGGTAATGTTATCTCATTTGATTCTAGAACAACAGTAGTGTTAGGGGAAGTGTTAGAACTCTCTCCTCTTTCTAAGGGAATTGCAAATTTATGAATCACATCTACTTCAATGTCTATGGTAGCATCAGATAGGACATCCCATTCATAATCATGTGAGTCTGTTATTTCACCATCTGATCTGTTTAAAAACTCAACAATAGTTACCTGTTGTACTCTATTAGGCACTTGTAGATCAAAGTGTGGTAAATCTAGGACATGTGAAATTGTGACCAACTGCCCCCAGTTAGGATGTAAATCTTGTTGTTGGGGTTTTTCTTCTGGAGTTGTTTCTATCAATGGAACTTTTGGAGATTCTTCTGTTGTTTCCTCTACTTCTTGAATAGTAGCTTGTGTCAATAAAGGAAGATGAGTGTCTTGTTGTGTTTTAAAGCTAGGTACATATCTTTCTCCTTGATATTCAGGATACTCTATACCAATATGCAATAATCTCTCATAGGTCCATTGTTCTAGTTTTGTTTCTTCTTCTTCATCACTTCCTTCATCAAAGATTGGATCATCTCTTGAAGTAGGGTTTTCAGATTTATTATTAAAACCTAGTCTTGTTTTGTCTTTAGTATTTCTGAATTCCATGTGTATAGGTTCAACAACATTTAATATATGTTTAACTATTTTTATATATGGATTCAAGAAGGATTTTTAGGATGTATTCTACAAGGTAGAAGGTAAAATGAAATGTTGGAAGGATTTGTTGGATCTGACCAAACCCTAAGATCTATGGTGATGATTAAGCGACAAAGATCAAGCTACCTAATTAGGGAGTATAAGATTAACCTATTTGGAGGTTATGTGGGTATGAGGTTGATTCAGTTGATTGGAAAATGTAAGCAGAAGGCTGAGAAGAGCAAAGAAGGATGACACAATGGTGATTGCTTGACGTATTTCCAAGCGTATATGAGTTTGAGATGACAATGGAGGCCAGTTAGTGAATTAGCATTTGAGAGAAATTTGATCTATATTTGAGAAGTGAGTTGTATGTTTTAGATCACAATTACTATTATTTTCTAACCATTGTATCAATTAAAATCCTTTTAACCAAGGTTGACCTAATAGTCATATTGTAAATCCTTTAATCAAGGTGACATTCTAATGGAATGGTCTAAGTCCTCTAACAAGGCTCACTTTTAACAGGGTGATTAAATCCTCTAACAAGATCACATTTAACAGTGTGTATTGTAACCTTTAACAGGGTTGGCTCCTCATAGAGCTCACTTCAGAAGAGTGAATTCTTTTTTGATCGATAATAGGTTATATTTTATTGATTTTAAAAAGAGTTTACAAACTGTATTACAGGGAGTCATAAATGGACTCATTCATTCGTCCTATCAAAACATCCAGCTACACTTCATCTTTTTCCTATCAAACTTATGGCCTAAATGCCCATAAAACTACCCACCCCCATTACATAAAAAACTTTGTAAATATTTCAAAATTCCTCTTTTTACACAGAGGCAAACCGTCAAGTAGCTTAACACACCCTGCATCGTTTCCTCCAATTCTGGTCTTCCATCCATCTCTATTGGTTGCTCGTTGAGGAGTTACAAAAAGAGGCCCTGATGTCCCAGCCAGTCCTTTACATCTTTGCCCCATTTTTCCAGGTTCATCTTTCCATCTTTACTCAAAATTTCATTTCATTTCCACCTTTAAAACACTGGGAGTTTATCCCATCATTTATTTTCAAACCTTGCCCTTTGAACTCGAGCAGTCCTGCATTTTCTTGGAATCACCATGGGTAAAATTACCCTTCATTTTGCATTCTGGGCCTCATGAATGGTCATCACCAGCTACCTCCATGCCTTCTTTCATTCCACAATGTAAGCCACCTTGTCCACCCTTTTCAGCCAGTTGAGGAAAGGAATGATTCCCACCTCCAACCCCTCCTCCTCATCTTCATATGTTTCACTATAATTGAAATCCCATCCTGGGTGTGCCCGTTCTAGTAAAGAATCAATCCCTTCCAGCAGGTCAATCTCAAACAAAGACACCATTACCCATTTAACATCATTTTCATGTTCCCCAATTTCCAAGCCCCACGCCATTGTCATTGCCGCGATGTTGACCTGCAGTTTCAACCTTCGGTTGTCATTGTTGAAGACATACCTCAAAGTGTTCTGCATTGTCATGATCACCTTCTTCGTGGGAAAATTCAACATTTTCTTTAGACTTATATTTTCCACTGGTCCATAAAGACCCTTTTGTTGCTTCCAAGTTTTTAAGGTGAAGTTTGGCTCCATCACCCTGCTTTGCTACACCTATAGACTTTGATTACACAGAAAAACAAAAATAGAGGATATGAAAAAAGAGGTTAGAATGCATGTTTAAATAAACAAGTGGCACCATGTTTTCTTTAACTCCCGTCCCATCATTTGTCCCATCATTTTGTTCATCCTCCCATCCTGCATTCCTTTCACACGAATGTAGCTCACCCTTCCATGCTTCTTGCCGCCATTCATTCCAAATCATAAATGCATTTCATCACCCCATTTTAAGTAATGATCAGACAAATACAATTCCCAACTCTGCCACATTTAATAATCATTACTAATGTCCTTTCCACCCATTATTTATTTTTTAAATAAGGTGACTTGGCAGAGATGATATCCCATTGTCCTTCGAGGTGAAGTTTTCAAAAATTAAATTTTCCACCTCCTCCAAAGATACTGCCCATTTAGACAAAATGTCAACTTCCTTATTTCCATCTCGTTTGATATGGGATATTTTAAAATCTTCAAAAAATTGTAGATCTTCTCTGATAGTGTCAATGTAGTATTGGAGGTGCCATGCATTAACAGATAATTTTCTTATAGCCTGTATGATAATTAACGAATCCCCTTCCAGATGTAGTTTTTTCACCCCTGTTTGTTTAGCTATTTTAACTGCCAACATTGCAACTTTACACTCAGCCTCATTATTTGTTCCATCCTTCAATCTCATTGCTCCAAATGACAATGTCTCACCCTTTGCATCCCTTATAATGATTCTTGCCCCTGATCTTCTTGGATTGTTTTGAGCTTCTCCATCAAAATTTGCCTTACACCAACCTTCTTCTAGTGTTTTCCACAAAATCAACTCTTTTCTATTTATTTTTCTCACTACAAGTGCCCCTGAGGGAGATTTAAATCTGATTCCTAGCCACATATTTTGAATTGCACAATCCTACTGTGTAAGGGGATGTGAAAGGCTTGCTTTCTTGATGCAGCAGATCCCATCACTTCTTCTATAGCATGATCAATCCTATAGAGACATCTTCTTATGGGTTCAGCTTCACTTCTGAAGATTCTTCGGTTGCGTTCCTTCCAGATTTCCTAAATGACTAAGGAAGGGATAATTAAAGCAATGCTAGATAAAGTTGATTTATTTAAGGGTCTTGTCCAGCCATCAAAAATACCTCTCACAGTGTGTTCTCTAGGTCCTTCCCATTCCAATTTTGCTTGCACATGATCCCAACATTTTCTAGCAAATTTACATTGAACTAATAGATGATCCACTACTTCTTCATTCTTCTTGCATAACACACACCATGTTGGTCCTACCATACTCATTCTTTTCCTCCTTTCTACTGTTAGAATTCTATCCTTGATAGCTAACCATGCAAAGACACCCGCCTTTAGAAGCAAATCTTGATGCCAACATAAGTCTTGAGATTCAAACTTCAAGTCTTCCATTCCTTCAATGAGTTTGTATCCTAGTTTCACCAAGTAGTTCCCCGAGAGAGAGCCACACCAGATAATCCTATTTGGTTTTCCAATCATATTTATCTTTCATCTTTAAAATATTAATTGCATTCTATGTTTTTGCTGAGCAGTTGGATCTTCTAAATTTATCTCCTTCCAATCCCAAAATTTCCCTATCTCATCCTCCTTTTGAATAACATAATCACTAACCTTCTCTCCCCAGTTCGCCATAAAGTAGGTCTTCAAATCCTAGTAGTCTTCCTCTTCCACTAATGCCTTATGATCATCCCAAGAGTCCATCCAAAAGTTTTCTCTTGATCCATTTCTGATTTGCCAAGATAGATGGTTTGTGATAATCTGTTTGCATGATAAAATAAAGTTCCAAATTGTTGAGCCTTTAGGGGGTTCCCTAATTGTTAGTATTCTATCATTCTCTCTAGAGTCTAAATATTTTTCTTGTAGAATTCTAGCCTAGTATTGGTTTGGGTGTGTATACATACTCCATGCCAATTTTTCTCCTAAAGCTTTGTTCATCTTGTGCCAATTTCTTATTCATGCACCTCCTTTTGCTTTGGGCTTGCATATTGTTTCCCAATCCAAAAGTAGGATCTTCTCCTCCTCATTTGCACCATTCTAAAAGAATTTTTGCATTTTGTGTTCTAAGACTTTAACCACTTTTTTGGGAATCTCTAAACACATCATGGAATAAACAGGGATGACAGATATTACATTCTGCAACATTAATATCCTACCAGCTGAAGAGAGTCACTTACCTTTCCATCCATCCATCTTTTTTAGACATTTTTCTATTAGGTCTTTCCATAAGTCAGCTTTATTACGCCCTCCAAAGAACGGGATACCAAGATATCTGTTGGGCATCTATCCTTGTTTCAATCCCATGATTCTGCAAATTCTGCCTTGTGTATGTTGTGGGGTATTAAAGAAGAAAATCTCTAAATTTTTTCCAATTGATGTGTTGCCCAGATACTCTCCCATAAATACCTAGAGTTTCCTTCATCACCTTTGCTTCTTGTTCAGTAGTATATCCCCCCAAAAAGGTATCGTCAACAAACTGTAAGTGTGTCAATGCTTCCACCTCATATGTAATTTTAATGCCTTTCCATTTACCATTAGCTTTCTTCTTCATAATCAGCCTACCTAGAACTTCTGCTAAAATAATAAACAAAAAAAGGGGAAAGTGGGTCCCCTTGTCTTATCCCTTTCCCTTGAGAGAAAAAACCTTGTGGGCTACCATTTACCAAAACAGAGAACATTGGGCTATCAATACATCCTTTTACCCACTGCATCCATTTCTCAAAAAAACCAAATCCTTTCAGCACTTTCATCAAATAAATTTCAATAAACTTCATCATAAGCTCTTTTAATATCCAATTTAACCATCATTTTTTGAGCTTTGGAAACTCTGATTGAGTGGATAGCCTCATGATAAATTATAATCCCTTCAAAGATAGAGCCTCCTAGGGAGAAACCACTTTGCTCTTGTGATATAATTTTGTGTAAAACAAGCTTCAGATGGTTGGGTATTACTTTGGAGATAACTTTATAAGTAGTATTGCAAAGAGAAATGGGTCTATAGTCATCTAAAGTAATTTGTTCATCCTTCTTAGGAATAAGAGCTAGAAAGGTAGTGTTGAAATCCTTAAGGTCAAAACCACCCTTTCTTGATTCCTCAACAACCTCCCATAAGTCATTTGCAAAAATGTGCCATAATTTCTAAAAGAAAACAGTTGGAAAACCATCTCGCCCAGGGGCTTTGTCCCCTCCCAACCAAATAAGGCTTGTTTTATCTCTTCTTTTGTAGTTGGAGCCAACAAATTTTCATTTAGGTCATCTGTTACTATAGGGGGTATAACAATCAGAGCCTCCTCTATCAACTGCACATCACTTTCCTCTTGGTGTTGTTTTTTTTAAAGAAAGTCATTGCTTCCTTGTTGATGCCTTCCATGTGATCTATAGTCTCCCCATTGCCATTTTGAATGTTGTAAATCTTATTCTTAGCTCTGCGAATCTTAACAGAGTTGTTAATTTTTTTTGTATTTTTATCCCCATCTTTGAGCCAAGTCTCTCTGGATTTTTGTTTCCAGAAGATTTCCTCTTTTCTTAACCATCCTTCTAACTCCTTTTGTAGACGAATCTCTTCTTGAAAGTCATCTTCATGCATGCCCTTTTTAATCACTTTTAAACTCAACTGGTTAAGCTCCTCTTCTAACTTATTTTTTTCTTCAAAAATGTTCCTGGATTTATCTCTATTCCAAATTTTTAATTGCTCTTTTATGAACTGCAATTTCTTGAAAAAAAAGAAAGGCCTTGTTACCTGACCTCCGAGGTGCTTGTTCCCAGCATGTTGCAATCAATTTAGCAAAACCTTCAGGTTGGAACCACATCACCTCAAACTTGAAAGGGCACCTATCTGGAGTTTTTTCATCTTGTATTCTTAAGTAGATAGGGAAATTATCAGAGCCTTGAAAATGGAGGATTTTGACTTCACATGTCCATAAAGATTTTGCCCAATTTCCTGCCAAAAAGAATCTATCCAAATTTTCTGCGATATTCAAAAAGCTTGCCCTCTGGTTAGTCCAAGTGAAATCCCCTTTTTTGAAAGTCATCTCTATTAGTCCATTGTCATTAACAAAACTGTTAAAGTCCCTTTGGCTGTCATTACTCCATCCCCTACCACCTTGTTTATCCTCTGGTTTTAGGATGGCATTAAAGTCACCTCCCAGGATGACCATCTCCTCTTGCAATCCATTAAGAATCACTGTTAGGCTCTCCCAAAGTCTCCTTTTCTGCCCTCTATTGTTTGGACCATATATGTTAAACACTGGGATGCTGCATTTTAGTTGTCTAGAGTTAACCAACAACCATTGCCATTTTTATTCAGATTGCCTTATTGTGACATCAATAGTTGCATCATTCCATAAACATCCCAAACCCCCTGAAGCACCTTGAGCTTCCACCATATCACATTTACATCTACCAAATTTTCTAACGAAAATATCAAGATCCTCCTACTTAATCTTTGTTTCCTGTAGCAGGATCAGATCTGACTTCGTTTGATCAAAACATCTTTTGATCAAACACAATTTGTCAGAGGCATTGCAGCCCCTAACATTCCAAGATAAGAGTTTCATAATTCCCCAAAAAAGGCTATGCCTTTTCCCGATCTTAAAATTTTTGTTTGATCCGAGGCACTTCCAGCAATGGCTAGCTTTGCCCTGGAAGATTTAGGTCCTCTCTTTTTCTTCTCCCCAATCCGCAGTTTTGGAAATTGGGATGGAGTTTGTTCCATTGTTATTTTTTCACATACACCTTGAGATTCAAAGAGACCTAGATCATTTAAGGCTCCACCCTCCTCAGTTGTGGCATAATCAGAGTCCCATTCATCTGACCCATCCCTAGTGTCTCTAGAGCTATCAAAGGAGCTGTTAAGGTTTCTTATTGGGGATATTTCTAAATCCTTAAGATGTACATTATCATTTGCTCCTTCATCCAAATCCTTTTGTTGCCTTAGAGAGGCCTCCCATTCCTATGAGTGTAAGCTTTTTGCTGCTGACTAATACTCATCCACTCTATTTGTGGGTTTTGTTGGATCTCAAAATGCTAAAGTTTCCATGACCACCATGGGCATTTGATCTATTGCCTCTTCCTGATCCTTATATATAGAAACCTTTGGTTCTGGGTGGGCATGCATATGCTTCAAGTTGCTTGGGGTGCCATTTAAACATTGTTGTCTATTCATCATTGAGTGGGGTGTTTCCATGACCCGTTGTGTGGATAACATGTCCTCCTCCACATGGTCTTGTTTTAGGGTCCCCTGAATGGATTCCTCTCTTGCATCTTTATAGTCTTTTCTCCATGGGGGGTATTGAACTGTCCTCTGTCCAGATTGTTTATTTGGTTTTCCATCAAATCCATTGAACCTTTCCCGCCTATTAGGAGCTCTAGTTCAAGTTGACCTAAAGCTTGTCTTCCTTTAACCCTTTCCCCTTTTTTTGGGCATCTGTCATAGGTTTTGCGGGAGAGATCTGGTTCTCCTCACCATCCCAAACTTTGAGCATTTGCTTCTATGTTCCATGCTCAGTCCCCAGTATTATGAAGTCTAGAAATAGGTCATTTCTTTGAAGATTTATAAGGATTCTAGGGTGTATAGATGAGTATTTTTTACTTATAACCTCCTTTGCAGAAACAAAAGTGCCTATTTTGTTCCCTATTTGCTCCAAAGTGACTTCATCCCAGTATTTCATTGGAAGATTATGCAAGTTCAAAAACATCGGGTATTCTTTTGGTTTTTCTTTCATAGGGTCAAATTTTTTTGTCCAATCCTTCATGTAAACTCCTTTTCTATTGATTAAATAGGGCCTATTTTTTAAGATCCATTCTTTTTCTTCTTTCACAAAACAAATTCCCATATAAAAACCATTTGTAAGGGTTTTGAGTTTTACATCCTTACCCCATACCTGGCTACACCATCTTCGAATAAGGGACATCGATGGCCATGGTCCCATCCATTTGAAGAAAAAGGCCCTGTCTTTAAAAGATCCTATCGCATCTATCCAAAGAGGATTTGAAATCATGAGTGTGGACATTACCTCATATCGCATGTTATCCTTATCTGTGCTGGTCTGTTGGGGAGGAGCAGTCGCTTTCTCCTTTTCCAAAGGTTGTTTCGGGCAGTAGAACTTGTGCTCAATCTTTGTGAAATCGAAATTTTTTCCAATCCTTATGTAAACTGGAGCATGGTCATTGTTTTTTTTCTAGTTCTCCCTTCTCCTTCCATTCCCAAAAGATCTGCTCACAGGGTTTCGATGGATATTTCCCCCATTTCTCCATTTCGTAGAAAAACGCCCCTGCATGTGTGTTGAGTTCAAAGATTGAAAGGCCATCTATAATATCCTTGGCCACTGTAATTTTTCCCTGGGTGTTCTTTGAAACCCATCCTTACTCATGTTTACCCTCCTTCCACATTTCCTCAGGTTGCAGGTGACCGTTGCCTCCAAAGAAATTCCTACCTCTCCCTCATTTTTCCCCCACTTCTTAAAATTGTTGAACCTTGGTTGTATCCATGATTATTCACATGTGGAATTATTCCAGAAGAGTGAAAAAATGGTAGCATGTTACTGGTGGTTTTTCCCATATTGGATTTCCACGTTAAATCCTGGTGTCATACTTGTGTGAATTTTATTTGATGTGTTGTATTGTTAAGAGTGTTATATTTTGCAAGTTGATTACTTTAGGATAGTGAACTGCAAGTTTATGTTACTCATTTTATGCTATAGCGACCAAGTGGATTACTGAGTGGGTCTGAGTTGGTTAAAGTGTTTATAAGTTCAGTTGGTACATTTTGACCTAGGATAACTGATTCATCCCCCCTCTTAGTTATTCTGAATTATTCTAACAGATATTTATGAAATTACAAGAGGAATCATGATGTTGGTGGACCATTGCAATAGGTGTTACATTACCAAAAAGAATACGTGTAACATCTTAATGACCACCTTCAGTCTGTATATTTGCAAGACAAGTGCGCACCACACAAATATTTTTGTTGCGCACATGCATCCTGAACCAAACAAGCTACATGGTCGAGAATTCAGACAAAAGGAGATGACAAGGCAAGCATGTTGTGATGAAGGCTTGGGTGACAATTCAATTTCAGCTAAAGAAAATGCATTATGTGACAAATAATTGCACGAGGTGTAATTTAAAACACTACAATTAAATAATTCTATAATTAAAATAATCTAGATCATTTTTATTCTAATTGTAATCGAAAGAAATTGAACTTTAATACTATAAAAGAAAATTGGTTTCTATAATATTTATAATTATATCATTATGTGTATAATTGTTTCAAATTTACATATCCTAAAAAATTGCCTAAAAAATTGTTTAGTGATAGTGGATCCATGAAATCTGTGTATAAGAGCCAAAGTGTTATGGCCTATTTATCACAATTTAAAACTTAAAAAATATGCATTTAGACTATAGAACAAATCAAATTCTTAACAAAATGTAAAAAATGCTACATTGTGATTGGTCCAATTTTTTTTGATCGGTAATAATATGTATTTTATTAATAATAATAAAAAAAATTTACATACCATAATTAAAACATAGCCACCTTATGCACAAAAAACTACCACCCCGCCACCACTAGCAAGGGTCACAGACCACCAAACCATATCCCTCGATAATTTTGCAACCACCCCCAGAACAAACCATAGACCCAAAAAACCAAACCACCCCACCACCCATCACAGGTAATAATCATCCCATTACAAAGGCGAGCAAACAAAAAATGGGGGTCATGACTAGTACATTGATAACTGATGCAAGAGCATCTTGGGTTCTTTGGCAATCTTGCAACAACCAAAAATATTTCTGTTTTGAGTTGTTCTTGTTTGTCAGTCTCAGTATTTTTTGTGACATTCCTTTGAATTGGATTATATTTGATTACGTACCTCATGGCATGTTCTTCACATTGTGTTTGATCATCATTTGGGTTCACACCTCGATCTATTTCTTTTGGATAGAGATTTCTTCAATTTTGGCCTGGACCTATTTGTTCTTCAAGTTTCGCGACCTGATGGAATTTTGCGATCTCACGAACCTTTTCCTTGGTTTGCAAACCTTATTGGTGTATCATTTGATGTTCATGGGATTGTGGCCAACCTCCCTTTGGGTGCGTGCCTAATTTCAAACCTTTCTAGGGGATTAGTTCTTATGGATTTGAGTCCTGACCTATAATTGGTATTACGTTTACCTACCTTGGAGAATGTGATCGATCTTGGCCGACTTGTTTGTGTTGAGAATGTCTATAAATTGATGTAATTAATCACTAGTTGTGGATTTATGAGACAAATAACCTCTTGAAGGTTAGCATTGTAAATAATTCAGAATTCAATCTGTAATTAGGCCTGTATACCTGGAATGTAAGCTTGCTTGCTGGCCGATTGTACTGGATTTTCATGAATATAAGCTGATGCAAACTTGTGATCTTGCATTCTCTCTATCCCTTCTTGTTATCTAAGTTGTTGTTTCTACTATATGACTCTTTTTACATAGTTGAACTATTCTCATTGAGGGTTCTCCATCCATGACTATACCAAGTGGTATTAGAGTGAGTTTCTGATTCTTTTGAGGCAGATCGTGGTTCTTGAGCTTGCAACATCCTGAATTGATTTATTGTGGGGGTGGTAGAGTGAGGATCTAACCCACAATTATAAAGGACTTGCGCGTGGATGAATCAAAGAGGAAATGCTAGAGATGGAAGGAGAGATGCAAATATAGCTATGATGGATATGTTGAGAAAAATTACAACCAGATTAGAAGTTGTTGAAATGACCCAGAGAAGAGGTCGACACATTGAAGATGTAAGTGATGAAGAGGAAGAAAAAAATATAGAAGTAGCTGAAGGAGGCAAACATAAACCTGAGCTTGAACAAGGAGATGATAGGTTTGTAAAAGCCCTAATTAGGGTATAAATTCAAGACCACATTTCAATCCACCTGATTATGATGGAAAGTTGGATTCAGATGAATTTCCTGATTGGATTACAAAGATGGATAAATAATTTGATAATGAGGGCACTGATGATGATAAGAAAGTGAAGTGTGCTTGCACAAAGTTTAGAGGACATGCATCTTTATGGCGGGAACATTCACAGACTGACAGACAAAGAAGATGAAAGGAAAAAATCAAATCATGGGATAGGACAGTGAAAAAATTGAAGGCTAAGTTCTTACCTATTGATTACCAAGTAAGCTTGTTTAGAAAATTGCAAATTCTAATGCAAAATGATCTCAGTGTGAAGGAATATACTAAGGAATTATATATATTAGATATCAAATTTAAACATGGTTATGATGATTTAGAGAGGGTTACAAGGCACCTAAATGGTTTGAGGACATCTATTCAAGATGAGATCGGTTTGGTTAAATTACAAAGTGTGGATGAGGCTTATCAATATTCCCTAAAAGGTGAGGAAAAGTTGAATAAAAGACTAAACAAATTAAAAGAGGAAGAGGTGGAAGATTTCAGAGAGGAAGAACCTTTGATGGTGGAGGAAGACCTCCTGCAGATCAAAACAAAGGAAAGGTAGAGTTCAAAGAAGATATTTCATACTGAATGGATGACACAAATTTCCATAGAGGTAGTGGATCAAGTAGTTACAAGAGAGATGTCAGAAAATGTTGAGAGGAACCTGTTTCAAATTTGGAGGAGAAGGACACCGATCCTTTGAGTGTACTCAAGGTAATTCAGATAAGAGGACAAAGAATAAGGGTAGATATTCTTATGTGGAGAAAGATCCTACTGAATATTTAAATCAACCAGAGGATAAAGAAGCCCTAATGGTGAGAAGAGCCCTGTGTCATGAAGAGACCTATCAAGAACCATTGCCAAGGAAGATTTTGTCCAAGACAAGATGCAAAGTTGAAGGAAAATGTTGCCAAGTGATCATTGACAGTGGTAGTTTAGACAACCTAGCCTCTGAGGAGTTGGTGAATAAGTTGAAGTTGTAGAGATTGAAGCATCCAAAACCTTATCATATAGCATAGATAAAGGATGATCATAAGGTACTGGTAAGTGAATAATGTTTGGTGAAATTGAAGATTGGATCTTATCATGCTGAATTTATTTGTGATATTATGCCTCTGGAATTGTGTCGTATTATTTTGGGTAAATCATGGTAGTATGATAGACAAGCTATGCACAATAAAAGAAGGAATGTGTATACTATTATTGTAAATAGGAGGAAACAAGTGTTGCTGCAAATAGGATGAAACAAGTTTTGTTGCCTTTGATAGAGAGTGCTAAGAGTTCAATGTGTACCACTGTTAGAGTTTGTTTTCTTGAAGGAAGGAAATTCTTGGATGCATTGAAAAGTGACAGTATGTGTTATGCTTTGATCCCTAAGAAGTCAGATTTGGAATCCGAAGATAAACAACCTAAGGAAATAAAAGAATTTTTGATAGATTATGAATATATAATCTTAGATAATGTGCCTAATGGATTGCCACTATGAGGAGTATAATTCATTGCATGGATCTAATCCGTAGAAATAGTTTTCCAAATAAAGAAACACACCGAATGACACCTATAAGAGAATGAAGAGCTGAATAGACAAGTGCAAGAATTATTGAGGAAAGTTTTGATCAGAGAGAGCTCCAATCCTTATGCAATACCTATTGTATTGGCACCTAATAATAATCGAGAGTGAAGAATGTGTATTGATTCTAGAGCAACCAACCAGATCATAGTGAAGTATAGGTTTCCTTTTCCAAGGATGGATGATATTGTATAGTCTGAAAATGGAAGTACTTCCATTGTAGAGTGTTTTATCCTTCTGAGTAAGTGGTTTGCGGTCATGTCAAGCGCCTTGAATGGGTCTCTGACTTGGATCTGGCTTTTTCCCCCTATTCTGCCCCATTTCCCACTTTTTCCAGCCTGTTTCTGACACTCCAAACTGCAAATTGGGACTTTGACCTCAGGGTCAAAGTCAACCTTTCTGGGTCAAGGTCAACCTTGACCTTTTTCTAACCTATGGTCCAAATTCCAAATTTCCAGGGTTTTCGGATGTCGGGCTTTGGAAAGAGTTAATTCCCGCTTCCAGGTCGGCTGTTTCGGTCTTCGAAGCAACAAATCTTAAATTATATTTAATATAGGTCCTCTTCTAGGGGTATAGGTCTAATGGGAATTTAATTCTCCTATGTAGGCCTCTCTAGAAGATTGTGCCCTAGATTGGTATATAAGGAAGCTTTCTCCTCTCATTTTCTCTAACCATCATCAACCATAATCATAAGAGCTCAAGGCTTGAAGAGTGAAATCCAAAGGTGAAGAAGAAATATTTGAAGCAAGCCAAGTAGCCATTGAAGCATTCATCCATTCTCAAGCATTCAATCACTTCTCAAGCACTCAATTCATCAAGAAGATCCATTGGTGGCCATTGAAGGATTCAAGCTCCATGGAGCCCTCTTGTTGAAGATTTCTCTATCCACATTCCTCCAAGCCTCTTCATATTCAAAGATCCATTCAAGATTGGTGTTGAAGATCTACAAGAAATTGATTTGAGACATCTTACATTCTACATTCTACATTCTACATCTATTTGGTGTATGCATACTTGTGGATCCACAGATTCGAATCCACCACAAGGGCTTCTACAACCAAGGTGAATTTGTTCATTTACTTTGTTTTACTTATGCAAATTCAATTATACTTTGAGGTTAATTCCAAAATTGGGATTTAACCAAGGAACCCCCCCCCAACAAACAAATCCATTTTTCTTGTGGGTACAAATTCAAAACAGCGGATCGGAGTGTAGATTTAGATACCCTTTTCGACAAACTTTCAGGATCCGAAAATAGATTTTCAGTTGGAGACTTTTGAGTTCGATTCTATCCTAGGTCAGAATCAGAAATTTTGGGTCAATGGTGACATTGACTTGAGGGTCAAAATTAGAATTGTGTCAGAACAGAAAAAGATTTTTAGGTTTTGTTCGTCTCTCCGTTTCTGTTCCAAATCCAGTCTCAGATTTTCCAGAAACTCAATGCAGACCCTCGAAAACAACATTCTTCAGATCTATAACATTTCAAGGTTAGTAATTTTATCCTATCCATTTCAATTAAATTTCTTAATCTTTCTAGATCTATCACACATTCTTTCCTATTAAAGGGAATTTAAGATCTTCCTCTTTACTCTCATTTCCAAAAGATAGATTCATTTATGCATTGACCCTTCCTTTGGGGTTAATCAATTTGGATTCTTCCTTTGTGTATCTAAGGATAAAAGGGGAGCATCTTATTTACCCCTACATCTCAAATGTCACATTTCTTATGTTACATTTTGGTGAACCCGCGATAGAGAACTCTTTATTTTTTGGTGTTAGATTTACATTTTTATGTTAGATCTTGCATGTTCTTGTATTTACATTTCAAAAATTAAAAATCAAAATCTCGTGTTTCCTAAATTAGTTCATTTGCATTGCATTGGTGTATGAGCTTTACCACTTCTAGTCCTACTTATAGTATCCCAGTTAGAAGAAGTCGTAGACTTATGGGTTCCTTTGATCCCGAGTCTTCCTCTCCTTTCCTTAGGATCCTGGATGACAATTCGATCACTCATGATTCCAATCCTTCTATGGAGCATAAATCTTCTCACTCATCTCATGGTGAGGATGATTATTTAAGAGTTCCTCCTGAACAAGTACAAAAACTTTCAACAAAACTTGATAAAATGGGAATCGGCTTATTCAAGAAAACCATAATCAAGATTTCATCTAAGCTATAGAGGCTCTTAAGAAAGTCCTTCATCATAGTGATCAAGGTATTAATCTCTTGTGTGGTATCACTCATGTTATGCATTTGAATTTTAAACCTTTAGCTCAAGAGGCTCAATATATAGGATTCACTCCTCCTGTCACTACTGAGGGACCTTCTTTTGTTCCTTTACCTAGAATTCCTACTTACACTCCTCCTTTGATGACTACATCTCTCCCAATTTCATCTATTCCTGTGAGTGTTCTACTGGTATCTCTACCTACCTCACAACCTTCATATCATAATGTGCCTTTTACTTATTCTAATCCCCTTCCAACTATGGTTCCAAGTGTTCCACCGGTTGTGTCTTCTATTCTTTTCGCTTCCTACACTTTTCCTAGTGTTCCTAATATTTCTATGCCACCTATTTCTTCTAATAATTCCACAATTATTAGTTTGGCTCAAACTGTGTCATCTTTACAACAACAACTTGCATCCTTAACCCAATCCAAGTTTAGCATTACTACATGTGACATGGGTAGTCCTTTATCCTTAGACATGATTTGTGCAACTTTCCCTCAGCAAGCCGATATGCCTCATCTTGAGAATTACAATGGTAAAGGCGATCCTGTTACTCATGTTAAAATATTTCAAATCCTTTGTAGT
This sequence comes from Thuja plicata, assembly GCA_018584345.1. NCBI lineage: Eukaryota > Viridiplantae > Streptophyta > Pinopsida > Cupressales > Cupressaceae > Thuja > Thuja plicata. The sequence goes on from MU227365.1 coordinate 3,058,960, forward strand.
GATTATGCTCATGACCATAGGATTTTAGCTAAGTTGTTTGCTAGGAATTTTCATGATAAGGTATTACAATGGTATTGTTCTTTACCTCCTTATTCTATTGATTATTTTCCTAAACTTGATAATACCTTCATTCAACAATTTCAAAATAATATTGGTCCACAAGTTTCCTTAACTGATTTAACTCATTGTAAACAAAAAAACATTAAGGAAAAATTAACTGATTTTATTGGTAGATTTAAGAATTTGTATGCTCAAATTTCTTATCTTGTTCCTGATATTGATATTCAACATATGTTTATTTCAAATTTACAAAAGGATATTAGAGATAAGATTCTGCTTACTGAGTTTACCTCTTTTCAACAACTTTGTACAACACTTCATCATTATCAATTACAAGTGAGTCAATTTGAGAGCAACACTCCAATGGCTCCTGTTCCAGTTGATAAGAATGACGTTGCTCCTAATCCTAATAAGTTTCAGAAACCTAACAACTATATCAAGATTAATAAATAGACGAATGTGGTTGCTGATCAAGTTGTTGTTGTTGCATCCAACAATGCCACTTTTGCATCCACTGCTTTCCATATGAATCGTACATTTACTCCTTTGTCTGAACCTTTACATTCTATTATGAGTAGGTTGTTAAGTGCTAATATGATTACTCTACCTCTTATTCAACCTCTTCTCCCTACTACGATAGCATCAAAATCCTTTGATTCTAAAGATTTTTGCCAATACCATCGCCAGAATGGCCATGATACTGAAAAATGTTATTCTCTAAAGCATAAAGTTCAAGACTTAATCGATTCTAATGCTTTATCTGTTGATAATTTTGATGGTAATGGGAAAAAATATGTCTCTCCTCCTAATCAAAACCTTCAAATCTATACGAATCCTTTACCTACACATGCTACTAATACCATCGCTCAACCATCTTCTGTGAATATTATTTACGATTCAAAGATGGATGATCTTAATCATATTGTTAATCATGTGGAGTGCACTGTTTCATCTCAACCTATTGTTCAAGATCTTTCACCTCCACTTCAACTTCAAGTTCCACCTAAACCTCATAAACAAACTAAGGATAAACAACCTAGGGAACTCTCAATTACCTTTGATGATTTTGAGACTATTAAGGCTCCCGATGGTCCCCTTTATATCTATGCTAGGATTGCTAAGATACCTACACGTGGTTGTCTTGTTGATCCCACATCTTTAATAAATGTCATTACTGAGGAAAACCTTTTTATCAAAAACCTACAACATGATTGTTATGATACATCTGATGCATGGATCCAAACTTGTAATGGTTTTCTCTATCCTGCACTTGGTTCTATTAACTTGCCTGTTGAACTTTGTGGTAAGGTTGTAGATACTACCTTCATTGTCATTCCTACTTTTGATCAATTTCAAGTCAAATTTGGTTTGCCTTGGATAACTGTTATGCATGCTATTGCTTCTCCTATTCATAAGTGTATTAAGTTCATTCATAATATAGAAGTGAAAATGATTAATCATAGTTTGTATCAACCTTCTAGGCCTAGAGATTATGCTACTCTTGATTTATTTTGGCCTTCATTACCTAATTCATGTACTCCTCACCCTGATAAAACTTTTTCATTCATATCAAGCCTATAAACATCACAAGATTGTCGAGTTAAGCATGCCTCAGATAGATCTTAACCGTGGTCTTTTTCCCACTCCTTCCATACCTCCTTTATCCATTACAACTAGCTCTATTACTCAACCTCCCAGTGTCACTTCTCAGGCTACTGTGAATCCTACCAGCCCTCCTATAGAACCCATGAAGGAACCAGTTGCTATTTCTCCTAGTTCTCAACATGTGTCAAACAAAGAAAAATGTAAATAATATGCTAATGAACGTCGTAAGAAGCGTAGAGCTAATGCTAGGGCCCGTGCTTCTGTTCTTTGAAATTCTTTACCTTCTTTCAACCAACCTATGCCTGATGTGTTGGAAAAGTTAATGTTCATAATGATGTTAAGATGAATGAGTATGATGATCCTATTCGCATCTTAGATCCTATTTTAATTAATCTTGATGAGGAGGATACTCTTGATGATCCTATTGATCTTAGTGATGAATATGAGACCATCGATCTTGATACCGATTTACCTCATATGCTTTCAACTCAATTGATAATTACACCTTGTATCGAATATTGCGATTCTCAAGATGATCCTTGTTTGGAACTGGCTATTATTCCTACTATATTGGATATAGTCCCTCTTGAGAGTTTCTCACCTTCCCTAAATGATATAAACCGAGATGGGGAGAGTAGGCGATGTGCTTTATTGGCTTGTCCTTTATGGTAGCCCTTTTTGTGTTTGCATGTTGTATTGTGCTTCTCCCGTAATGTGTTTGCTAAATGTTTGTTCGACTCTTTTATACGACCCTTGTTACTCTATTGGTACAAGGTGATAAAGGAATCAAACCTATTGTAAAATTCCTCTATATGTATCTTTACTCTTCTATATGTAGTTTTCATGTTATGTCGTACTTGTGCTATTGTTCGTAAATGTTTTCCTTATGTAGTCCACTTCAATCTGTGACATGGTAGCACTGATTCTTTTTGGTCTCCATGTTGTGGTCTGAAAAGACTCTTTTTCGTAACTCTTGAGTTTCCTTTCCTCCATTGTCATTGTAGTTCTACTTTCTTTGGGGAATGGTGTTAATTCATTTGCAATAATATCATATCTATATATACATGTTATCTTATGATCATATTGACCCCACAGTAGGTAGATCCCATATGTGTTCTTTGTATGTTTATGTGTTATTTCCCTTGATTTGTCTTTGTTTGGAGGCATCTCATAGTGGAAATGTAATCAGTAGAGTTGTTTATGTTTGCGTTAAAGTCATTTCTCCTGTTAAAGTGTTAGCAATGACTTTAACATGGGGGCATACGCTCTACTCACTTTTTATACACATGCACCGTTAAAAATATTTTCAAAACTTCAAAACTTTTCCCTTTATGGATTAAAGACTAATCCTTAAAGCATGGATTTTTACCTTATAGGATCTCTTGATCCCTCCAGTTTAAATTTATACAAATCTCTTGATCCCTCTAGTTTCAATTTACAATGTTTTGATCTCTTAAGGTCAGAAGGTTTCCTTAAGATCAGATCTACCTGATGGGTTGACTAGTGAGTAGCCACATTCACTAGGCGGTTCAACTCCATCTTTCTAGTTGCACTTTTTTCTTGTGTGGTTCACAATGGGACATAAGTTCTCATTGGGCGAGGTAAGCACACTCTCTCTCTTTTTCTCCTTAACTGGTGATCTTTCTCTTATTGTGATCTTAGGGTTGATAAAGACTTAAGTCCCTAGGGGCTTGAGGATTCCTTTTTTGCTTTTGATTTCAATAATATTATATGTTCTTTATGATCTCCTTTACCAAGAGTTTGCATTGAGTCCACACTCTTGCTAAAGTGGGGGCTAAATATATAGTCACAAAATGGAAGCACTTCCATTGTAGACTGGTTTATCCTTCTGAGTAAGTGGTTTGGGGTCATGTCAAGCACCTTGAATCGGTCTCTGACTTGCATTTGGATTTTCTCCCTGTTTTGTCCCATTTCCCACTTTTTTAGCCTGTTTCTAACACTCCAAACTACAAACTGGGATTTTGACATTAGGGTCAAAGTCAACATTTTTGGGTCAAGGTCAACCTTGACCTTGACCTAGGTCAGAATTGACATTTTTCTGACCTATGGTCCAAATTCCAAATTTCCAAGGTTTCCAGATGTCGGGCTTTGGAAAGAGTTAATTCTCGCTTCCAGGTCGGCTGTTTCGGTCTTCAGAGAACTAAATCTTAAATTATATTTAATATAGGTCCTCTTCTTCTAGGGGTATAGGTCTAATGGGAATTTAATTCTCCTATGTAGGCCTCTCTAGAAGATTTTGCCCTAGATTAGTATATAAGGAAGCTTTCTCCTCTCATTTTCTCTAACCATCATCAACCATAATCATAAGAGCTCAAGACTTGAAGAGTGAAATCCAAAGGTGAAGAAGCAAGATTTGAAGCAAGCCAAGTAGCCATTGAAGCATTCATCCATTCTCAAGCATTCAAGCACTTCTCAAGCACTCAATTCATCAAGAAGATCCATTGGTGGCCATTGAAGGATTCAAGCTCCATGGAGACCTCTTGTTGAAGATTTCTCTATCCACATTCCTCCAAGCCTCTTCCTATTCAAAGATCCATTCAAGATTGGTGTTGAAGATCTACAAGAAATTGATTTAAGACATCCTACATTCTACATTCTACATTCTACATCCATTTGGTGCATGTATACTTGTGGATCCACGGATTCAAATCCACCACAAGGGCTTCTACAAGAAAGGTGAATTTGTTCATTTACTTTGTTTTGCTTATGCATACTTTTAGGTTAATTCCAAAATCGGGGTTTAACCAAGGCAAACCCCCCAACAAAAAAATTCATTTTTCTTGTAGGTACAATTTCAAAATAGCAGATCAGAGTGCAGATTCGGATACCCTTTTCGACAAACTTTCAGGATCCAGAAATAGATTTTCAGTCGGAGAATTTTGAGGTCGATTCTTCCCTAGGTCAAAATCAAAAATTCTAGGTCGATGGTGACATTGACTTGAGGGTCAAAATCGAAACTGTGTCAGAACGGAAAAAGATTTTTGGGTTTTGTTCGTCTTTGCGTTTCTGTTTCAGATCCGGTCTTAGATTTTTCCAGAAACTCGGTGCAGACCCCCGAAAACAACATTCTTCAGATTTGTAACATTTCAAGGTTAGTACTTTTCTCCTATCCATTTCAATTAAAGTTCTTAATCTTTCTAGATCAATCACACATTCTTTCCTATAAAAGGGAATTTAAGATCTTTCGCTTTACTCTCATTTCCAAAAGATGGATTCATTTATGCAGTGACCCTTCCTTTGGGGTTAATCAATTTGGGTCCTTCCTTTGTGTATCTAAGGATAAAAGGGGGGCATATTATTTACTCCTACATCTCAAATGTCACATTTCTTATGTTACAAATATAATGGACTATTTGAGTGGAGCAAGGTATTTTGCAAAGATTGATTTGAAGAGTGGTTATCATCATATCAAAATCAGAGAAGGGGATGAGTGGAAGACTGCATTCAAGATAAATTAATGGTTAGCAATGCCTTTTGGATTAAATAATGCACATAGTACTTTCATGAGGCTGGTGAATGAGGTATTGAAGAAATTCTTGGGTAAGTTTGTGATTGTTTATCTAGATGACATTATGATTTTCAGTAAGGAAAAAGAGGATCATTTGTTGCATCTAAGATAAGTGTTGCAGAGGTTAAGAAAGGAGAAATTGTTGATAAATATCAAGAAATGTAATTTCATGAAGGAATAGTCTGTGTATTTAGGATTCGTGGTTTCAACAGATAGATTGAAGATGGATCTTGAGAAGGTTAAAACAATTGTTGAATAACCTACACCTAAAGTGTTAGAAAGGAAAGATCATTTCATGGCTTGGCTAGTTTATACCAACAGTTCATTAGGAATTTTAGTTCAGTTTGTAGTCCTATGATTGAGAGAATGAGGGGAGATAGAAAGGATTTCAAGTGGACACATGGAGCAAATAAGAGTTTTGAATTATTAAAATAAAAGGTGACTAAACAAATTGTGTTAGCTCTACCTGATTTCAATAAAGGATTTCAAGTGGACTGTGATGCAAGTGGGAGTGCAATTGGAGCAGTACTAACTCAAGAAGGTAGACCTATTGCTTATTTCAGTGAGAAGTTGAATGATGCAAAGAGAAGATATTTAGTTTATGATCATGAATTCTATGTCATAATTCAAGCCTTGAATAAGTGGAGACATTATCTATTGCTTAAGGAGTTTGTGTTGTATACTGATCATCAACCATTACAATATTTGAATAGTCAAGGTAAGTTGAATCAGAGACACATGAGATGGGTTGAGTTCTTACTGAGTTATACTTTTGTGTTGAAGCATAGGAGTGGTAATTCAAACAAGGTTTTTGATGCTTTGAGTAGAAGAAGGAATTTATTGACATAGATGAGAGTTGAGGTGTTGGGATTTGATGAGTTGAAGAACTTGTATGAGGAAGACCCTGAATTTGCAGAATCTTAGAAAGCTTTTAGAGAACCTATTGTTGCAGATAGAAGCAAATGGCTGGATTATTTAATTTAGGAAGGTATTTTATTTAGAGAAATTTAGTTGTGTATACCTAGGAGTTTAATGAGGGATAATCTGATTAAGGAAAATCATTGTGGAGGATTAGCTGGACATTTTGGAATTGACAATACAGTGGCTTTGGTAAGTGAGAGTTATTTTTGGCCTCAGATTCGTAAGGATGTCAGAAAATTTGTTCAGAGCTATATAATTTGTCAAGTTTCTAAGGGAATTAGTTAAAATACTGGATTGTATACGCCTTTGACAAAACCAACTAGACCTTGGGAAGACATTAGCATGGATTTGTACTTGGATTGCCTAAAACACAAAGAGTTAATGAATCAATATTTGTGGTAGTAGATAGATTTTCAAAGATGTCACATTTGATACCTTGTAAGAAGACTACAAATGCAGTACATGTAGCTGACTTGTTTTTAAGAGAAGTTGTCAGATTGCATGGATTACCTAGAAGCATAGTTTTAGACATACATAGTAAGTTTGTTGGTTACTTTTGGAAAACACTATGGAAAATGCTAAAGACTGAATTGAAGTTTAGCTCTACATTTCACCCACAGACAGATTGACAAACAAAGGTAGTAAATAGGAGTTTGGGGAATTTGTTAAGGTGTTTGGTTGGAGAGAAGACTGTGAATTGAAATTTAGTCCTAGCACAAGGAGATTTTACATACAATAATTTAGTGAATAAGAGAACAAGGAAGACACCATTTGAAGTAGTTATAGGGATGAATCCTAAAGGAGTATCAAAGTTGAGGGATATCAGTCATGAAGTCAAGAGGAGTCCAGAAGCAGAACAATTCACAGAATACATGAAAGGATTACACAATCATGTAAAACAACATTGGAAGACATGAATCAGAAATATAAAGAGAAGATAGATGAAAAGAGGAGACATAAGGAATTCAAAGTGGGAGATGAAGTGATGGTATATTTGTAGAAAGGAAGATTTCTATTGGAACATACAATAAGCTAAAGATGAGGAAGTTTGGACCTTGTAAGATCTTGAAGAGATTTGATTTAGGAAATGCACATGAAGTTGATTTTCCAGATGACATGGACATATATACCACTTCCTTTTTTACATTCTCATCACAAAAAATCATCCTCAACTCTTGAGTTGCCCTAAATTATCGTCGCCTAAGAGAGAGCTTCAATGACTCCCATATAGACAGTGCCTTCATATACTTTTCATCCCTATCCACACCTGAAGGCCAATTGATGAAAGGGGTCAACTCGTAGACCTCCACCAGTCTTGGATTTTCCACACCTTTGCGCACATCAAACTATACTCCCAGGATTGCCCACTCCAACATCGAGTCTAGCCTAAAGAGTATATCTTTCGACTCCACCAGAGACTCCATCACCCACTGGATATCAGCCTTCGCCTTCACCAATTCCAACACCCAATCCATAATCAACGACATAATATCCATGTTAGAATGATACCAATGCTTCACGCCAATAAAATCTTCTCCCAGCTATTCCAAAAAACACTCACTAGATCCCCCTCACTGTAGTTGAAGAGCTTCTTCAAGCGTTGGGCCTTAATCGGTCCAAAGAAGGCAACTCGAAGCTAAGTAGAAAGCAAGGTGAAATTTACTTCCATTGTGGGCTCACAATAAAAAAACACCTCACCAACAGAATGGGAAACAAGACACATGCCTTCCAAATAAAACAACACCCACACCCCCATCACATCAACACAAAACTAGTGAAGGATAATAAAGGAATGTCAAATCGCTACAGATGAATGAGGTTACACATTAAATATGGTATTTCAAAAATCCTCTTCATGTACATTACCTTCCTCATTAAATGTCAGCGCCCATTTTGAAAGGGCGTCTGCCACTTCTTAACCTGTTCTCTATACATTTGCTCACACAGAACTCCTTAAAGGAGAACAATTCATTTTGGATTGCAATGATGAATTTTTGAAGGTGCCAGACTAGTGCACCACCATTAATAATTGCATTGATAATAATGAGGGTATCACCCTCTGAATGAAGTTGCGAGGCACCAAATATTCTACCAAGATTAATTGCATGAAGAGCCGCCATTGCCTCAATAACATTATTGGTCCCTTCCGCAATCCTCTTTGCTCCGATATAAAGAATATTGCTTCTCTAGTCCCAAGCAACAAACCCAATACTAGAAGGCCATGAATTACCCTTGGAAGCACCATCAAAGTTAATCTTAGTCCAACCTTCCAAGGGACAATCCCATTTCACCTCTTCACTATTCTTTGATGTTGGATTAACCTAGCTATGCCCATTAACAGACCGGTCCAAACAAATATGTTAATCACTAGTTAAAACTAAAAATGGTGAAATTAATGCAATAGTACTTGCCTAAAGACAAGCTAAAATATATGATGTTCCAACCTCTTAATTGTTCATTTTGTGATAGGTTAGAAAATATAAGACCTATCTTTTGGGGATGCCAGTTTGTTAAGAAACATGGGAATCTAGTTTTTAATGACTTACTAGCTATCTTTGAACATAGATTAAATTGGAAAGAAACCCTTCTTGAAGTTGATGCTCACCATGAAATTTCATTACTAGGGCTTTACTCAAACTTTTTTTTTGTCTGACTTCACTTTTTTCTCAATCGCAGGTTGAGGCTAAGAAGAATTTAAAGATTGATTTTCAAATTCAAAAAGACAAACAACAAGTTAGGCTACTGCTCAACAAAAGGATGGTGCACATGGTCTAAGGTCTTCTTCTCAACATTGATTGAATTATGAGCAACTCATACCAAGAATGAGCCATTGTTTGTGGAGTATCTAGTTACAACAAGTTGTAATGGGTTGAACAATATCGATAGAGAAGTTAGTTCATATTCATGTTTAGTTAAGTTGTAACTATTTTGACATGTAAAAATTTGTAATTTGTAAGTTGTTGTTTTGACATGTAAAGCCTTATAATTTACAACTTTGTGAGTTGCTCTATTGTCTTTGTAAACTCCTATTTTTGATACACTTAGCAATCTATTGCTATCTCTATTTATATTATTTTACACCAGTTAAATACAAAAATAAGGCAAGTATTAATACTAATCTAAATGAAGTACTAATAATTATTAATTATATTTGGAAACGAACATGGCTCTGCTCTGGCGCTCCGAACTGTGAATTTGTACGATTGATTCTCTAGAAAACCAGATCCATTTTTTCTCGCATACTAAATATGCAGGTGCAAAGCCTTTGTTCTCCGCAATGAGGGAATCCATTTTTTGCACTGACCTCCACTCCATATCTCAGGGAGCGATTCTGAGACTGGTGTTCTCTTCCCCTAGGGCTTCTCCTAGGGCTTTTCCTTGGGAGAGTTACAGTTTGGTTAAATCGGCTCCATGGATTCCAGCTCACTAGCAAAACGCCAAGCGAGCTCGAAGGTTTTGCTCTTCTTCGGCTCGAAGTAATGTCCCCCCTTGTAATTCCTCATTCATAATACCCATCAAAAATAGGGTTTTGAAACTTTGTTCGTCAGAGTCTGACCATTTTCTGGGTTCTCCCTTGTATTCCCCCCTCATAAACGGCCTGGTGCCCTTAACATGCATGAAGCCACTCCTAGGGTTTTGCGGCCCCTCCCCCCTAAGTCTTCAGCGCTTTCACCTAAGCATGGTAAATTGTATCCATCTTCATCCTTACTTTATTCTCCTCTGCATCGTAGAGGCTTCATTAAGGCCCCAAAGAGGAAGCATAGGAGCATAGGGTTACCCTCAAAAGACACCTATACACCCCTGCACCGAAGAAAGGATTCATTTACCAAATCTGTACCTATTATTGAAGCTTTATCTTTATAAATTATTGATGGTTTGATAGAAAAAACACAAGAATTGTGTGCCTCCTTGGGGGTTTTTTGCAAATGGAATGGAGTGGGTTGCTCATCCGACATAATCACACCATGGTTAGATAAACAACTAAATTTTGAGGTAAGTATCGTTCTTTTGTCTGAAAACTTTCTCTTCATGATGTGTAATAATCTAGATCTTAAACAAAACATCCTTAGGGTAGGATACCCTAACTATAAAGGTATAAAATTTTCAGTGTTTGATTGATCTCCACTTTTTGATCCTACGAAATTAACTAATTTTCAATTTGAAAGGTTTGTTTGGCTAAAAAATATGCCAGTGGAATTCTTGAACGATGGACTTTTAAGGAAAATTGCAAACCTTTATGGAAAATTTGTAGGCTTTGTAGATAAAGAGATCTTAGATACTGAAATAGTGATCATTGTTAGGATGGACTTAACAACAAAAAATTTAACACCTGTAGAAATTAAAGGAAAAATAGTAATTCACAGAATAAACCCAATTATTGTGTACAAAAATTAAGACGAACTTGGCACATGTCCTAAATTGGCTGATCCATTGCTTGGGAATTACCCACGACATAAATCAGGTGATGGTAACCAAAGTGAACCCTATATGCATAATGTGTCCTTTTTTAAGGATAAAGAGGGCTTCTTAATCTCATCCGTGAATCCCAGTGATCATATTAAAGACCAAAATGACATAGGAATCACTCTCCACAGCTTATCCCCGGGTGTGGTGCCTAAATCCCTTGGCTCAAATGCACAATTTTGCTTTGCCATTACCCAATCCCCTTCCCGACAGACTCCTAGAACATCTAATTTGGTTCTCCTAAATTATGATAAGGTAGGGCAACTCCTCCATCTAAGTCCCCAAACAAAACTGCACACAAAGAATGGATTGAATATGTCATCTGGAAAGGATAGGAATGTCTTGCACATATCTCCTCCCTCTGATAATTCACTTATGCAAAATAATGAGTTAGGTAAAGATAGACAGGATTTGCTTCTAGGAGAAAGGATTAGTAGCAAGGATAACCTTCAAGAAAATTATAACTGGCAGGGCTCAGAATCTCAGGGGATATGGGTTTCCTTTCCAGCCCAATCAGTCTTGGATAGAAATGCAACTATTGCGGAACTGTTAGGAGATACTAATATTCTATCAGAGGGGGGACCTAACAGAATTGGTGGTATATGCCCCTCTAATTCTGTGCCTGGTTTGGGGCCTCTATCAGTGGGAGACAACAATATAGGTGATGCCTCCCTTTGTCTCTATGAGAATGGTCTGGTGCTACTACCCAAGGGAGCCAAGTTTGGTTCTCCTCTGGTGGATGGGCAGATTAGAAAGGTTCCTTCGGATTTAGTTTCTAAGGTACCTGAGTTGTCCCCAGATTTTGGGCTCTCAACGGAAGGTATATTGGATGGGTCATAGATCAATCTTCAGTCAAACTCTAAAGATCAGGGGACGACATCTGATGAGCATGACCAAACAGAGAATGAGGTAAAAATCATCATTGATTTTGTTGGTGACACCCTTCCTAACGAACTCCTTGATAGTTTTGTGGATGAAATATGTGATAAAGAGGAATTGTTACTACAGAGGTCACTTCTTATTAAAGGCATTGAGGAGATGCAAATTGTAGATGATTCTGTGACCATGGCTAACATTTTGGTTGAAATAGATAATTTAAAAACTAAGGATCCGGAGTCCTATGGAATTGCCTGCACACAGATTAGTAGAGAGACCCCAGATTGTGGTCATGTCCCAAAAAATAGGGGTAGAAAGTCTAATGGGGAACTTAGGATTAGAGATGGAGAAGCTTCAGGTCAAGTCAAAATTACGACTCTCTTTAATGTTGGGAAGGGACAGGGCCTTCCCAAGGGGATATGATCATCCTATCATTGAATTTTAGGGGTTTAAATGCCCCTAACAAGCAGCAGATTCTTCACCGCTGTATAAATAGCACTAAGGCAGAGTTAGTATTAATTCAGGAGACAAAGATGTGTAGGGAGGAAGTAGTTACTTTTATTAAGAAACTTGGATTTAGAAACCTAGAAGAGTCATAGGCTATAGGTGCTTCCGGGGGTCTAGCAATTATCTGGGATCCTAGATCCATCTCCTTCCTTATCTTGGAAAAACACCAAAATTGGATGGCTGGTCATGTAAGGAATTTTAGAAATAACCTGGTTTTCAATCTTATTAATGTGTATGGTCCTACACAATCAAAAGATAAACTCCTAGTCTGGACAGAGATTGAAACCTTCCTTGGTGCTCACCCTAACCAACTAAGCTTGATTGGGGGAGATTTTAACACCGTCACTAAGCTCTCTGAGAAGAGAGGGGTAGCTCAAAACTACCTTAGGCTGTGAATGATTTTAATGATTGGGTCTCTAGAAACTCGCTACTGGAAATTCATACGGAGGATAATGCCTTCACATGGAACAACATGAGGAATTTTTTTTGTAATATTGTAGAAAATATTGACAAATTCTATATCTACGGGAGCTTGACTGAGGTTAATGCAACCTTTAATGCACAAGTAATCCCCATTTCCGGCTCAGACCATTACCCTGTCCATTTACAAATTGTTGTTGACTCTAGGCCAAATAATTGTCCTTTTAAATTTGAACAAATGTGGCTCCAAGATGAGAACCTCCTCAATCTCATTAAACATTGGTGGGGGGAAGCTCAGGTCTCTAGGTCAAAAATGTATATAGTAGCTAGCAAACTTAAGATTATCAAAAGAAAACTGCTAGAATGGAATTCAGAGAAATTTGGTAATATTTTTCAGGAAAAATTGGCTTAAAAGAAGAAAAACTGAAGGAGGTAAACTCATAGGTGATTAGCTCCAAAATGGATGAGACTTTATACCTCGAAGAGAAGCCCCTTTATCCGAATATGAAGATATATTGTCCAAAGAAGAGATCTTTTGGCGACAAAAATCTAGGGAATCATGGTTAGAAACAGGAGACAAAAACACAAAATTCTTTCAAAATAGTACTAAACATAGAAGAGTAACAAATAGAATCATAGGGATTAGGACAGAGGAAGGGAAGGATCTCCAACAACCTTCAGAGATAGTGTATGAAACAATTAAATATTTTAAAAATATAATGAATAACACAGGATCCTCTAATCTATGCGAATAGAATAAGATGCTCAAACATATACCAAAAATTGTTACAGCCCAACACAACAAAATTTTATTGAAAAAATTTACAACTGACAAAGTAAAGGATGCCTTAATGCGTATGAACCCAGACAAATCACCAGGGCCAGATGGTTTCACAGCTGCCTTCTATAAAAAATGTGGGGATTTCATAGGAAAGGAGGTTATAGAGGCACTATAAGGGGTTAGACACTCTGGTAAAATCCTGAAAGAGATTAATAATACCTTTCTAACCCTTATTCCAAAAAAGGATAAACCAGAAACTCTTAATGATTATAGACCAATAGCGCTCTGCAATACTTTATACAAACTACTTTCTAAAAATTTAACTAATAGGCTCCAAAAACTCTTACCCTTGTTAATTAGTGAGGAACAAACTGGTTTTGTTCCTGGCTGTTCAATATATGATGGAATTATTATAGCTCGAGAAGCTATTCATTCAGTTCAAAACAATAAATCTCCTTGTATGCTGATAAAACTAGACATTAAAAAAACATATGACAAAGTTGATTGGAGATTTCTGTGTAAACGTTTGGAAGCCTTTGTACTTGCAAAAAGCTGGATTAACCTCATATATGAATGCATTTCTACGCCTATGTTCTCTGTCTTGATTAATGGAACTCCGTAAGGTTTCTTTGAAATATCTAGAGGAATCTAACAAGGGGACCCTTTGTCCCCATATCTCTTCACCATTATGGATGAAGCCTTGGGGAGGGCTATACATTCATAGCTAATTGAAGACAATATCAAAGGTATTACGATATCTAGTAGTATGGAACCAACTACCCATCAACAATTTGTTGATGATACCATGCTTTATGGAGCCAGCGAAGAAGGCGAAGCTAAAATGATAAAATCCATCCTTGACTCTTACACAGCTGCCTCAGGGCAAGAAATCAAATCTAAAGTATTTTTCTTTAATACAACTTATAAGCTATCTCAGCAAATCTGTAGAATTCTAAAATTCAATCCTGGAAGTCTCCCCTGCAAATACCTTGGTTTACCGTTAGACAAGGGAACAAGAACAACCTCTCTCTGGAACCCAACAATATAAAAAAATTAAAATAAAAATGAACTCTTGGAAGGGAAAATGGCTCTCTTCAGCTGGCCGAGCCACAACGGTAAGATCAGTCTTGGCCTCTATGCCAATCTACCAATTAGCATGTATTAATCTCCCTGCTAAAAAAAAAGTAGAATTAAATAAACACCTAAGAAATTTATTTTGGCAAGGAACGAGTGATGTAAAGAAATATCCATTGATTGCATGGGACAAAGTTTGTTGTCCAAACGATGAAGGGGGAGCAGGTATTAAAAACATTGGGGATCAAGGAAAGGCGTTAGGAGCTAAATTAGTTTGGCGTCTTTATAGGAATCCACAAGCTAAGTGGGCACAAATTTTAATATCAAATACTTAATTGATAATAACCCAATAAATATATGTAGGGAAAAGAACCCGCCTAGAGGCTCTAGAATCTAGAATTTTATGTTAGATTGTCGCCAGACTATTTCTAGTAAACTCGCCTGGGACCTAGGAACAGGGGAAGAGGCTCTCTTTTGGGCAGATTCTTGGGGAGGGTTTGAAACTTTGGATAAAATGCATCTAATCAGGTCCAGGAATATACTAGAAACCTCTCTGGGCTGCTTTGTTAAAGATTACATTAAAAAATCAACTAATGGTACAAGTTGGGAATGGAAAGACTTTTTTGCTTTCAACTTACCTAGGGATGAAGTTGATCTCCTTTCTGAGGCATTAAACAAGAGACGTATAATTCTCAATGGTAGAATGGACACCTTGGTATGGGATGGGGCCAATAATGGGGAATATAACTCGAAGGATGGCTATATTGCAATAAGAAGCACACAAATCAGGCCAAAGACATATATACCAACAAATCTTTGTTGGAGCAAATACTGTCTTCCTAAGGCTGGTATTTGCACTTGGATTGCCATGCATCAAAAGTTACTAACAACAGAGAGATTCAAGAAAGTTACTTATAAATCCTCCTAAACATAAAAACAATTAAGATGCAATTAATATGGGACTCTGCCCATTCAAATCCCCTACCTATTAACCTTCCAAAAAAAAAAGGAAAAAAAAGAGGAAGATGGATCGATGTCATTTCCTCTCTGCATGACCTCAATTACATATAGTGACTCCTCCTATACTTAGCCCTGAAGGGGCAATTCTTAAAAATAAGTGGGTCCTAAGCTCGAAACGAAAATGACGATGCCCATTAAACTAACAGGCCCTCGGATCCAAATCGCCTTTGATACACCAATATCCGGAACGAGGATAAAAAGTGTTCTACTCTCGTCTCATCATCTAATTATTAGGGTTGTCCTGAGAATCTTGGGCAGAGAATGCCTCAATAATCTAGATAAGCACAGAGTAAATTTTGACATTCCATCTCTTTTCATAGCCTCGGCCCTCCAAGCTGGCACTGACAAAATTCCACTAGGAATTTTATGCAAAAGATTGTTCAAAAATTCCTACCTGGGGAATTTAGATAAAGTTTTAGCCAACATCAAAGAGGATTTAACTATACCCAAACCATGCTTTTATGACTTATTGTTGGTAGGAGGCCGACCAGTTCCAGCCTTCCCAGTCTTACAAATTGATGACTTGGAGCTCTATGTTGCCTGGACTCCAACTATTAGAAGAAACCTTAACTTCTTGTATAATTTCTTTCATGTTAAACTCCCGGATGGAGTAGATTGGATCGACTCCTTCATCCTGGAAGACCAAGTTGGGATCTGGGAATCAAATTCGGACCTCAGGACCAATATTGACATACCATTTCCAAGGAGGCATTACAATGTAGAATATGACTCTCTATCTATGAATGATGAATGAATAATGAGCATGGTGATGTATATTCTTCCCTCTTCATCTTAGGTGAATAAGTTGTATTATCGTGATCTTTGAACTTATTGAGAACTAGACAAGGTTAAAGTAATTCTATATAAGAAACATGGATGGTAATTAGGCAAAACATTACTCCACCCCAGATACAGTTAACTACACATAGATAAAGAGACGTAATCTCATAAAGCAACACTCACTTATATAAATTTAGATTATGTATATTCCCGCATAAATATAGAAAGGAAAACATTTCAATTAAAAAATGGTTTTATTCAAAACTGGAATAGATTGTATGGTCTTAAACTATTTTACAAAAAGGTTACATTCTCGTCTAACTAACACAGGGAAAGCTGTTCTAGTCCAAGGCTATAGAAGTTAGATGTTAATCTAGTGATAGTAGTGTTCCAAGTTGGCTTATGTAAGGAAAGTGCTTTACCCTTTCCCTCTGACAGATTTAATGGGAAAGGTCTAAAATTTTAAAAAAATAAAATGAATAAGTAACACAGGTTGTGGTAAGAATTTTATGGCATACGTTTGAGGAATCAACTGGTTTGTAGTATTTTCAATTAAAACCTAACTATTATGCACTTAGATGGTTGAGATATTATTATTGTGTAGTATCAAAATACTGAATCAAGGACTGAAATATGTTAAAAGAAGATAATTGTAACCATTATCAGAAGCATTATATATGTTTTCCAAATGGTTGTGTATGCAGGATAGGTAATAAACACCAGGGATACAATCTCGAGATTCAAAGGCAAAGGCAAAGGCATGGATTCAACTAGCAAATAGCCAACCTAGTGGCTCCCCTCAGATAGGCTAGGTACTGGACACCAAATTTGGTTTTCAGAGTACTGGTATCATCTGTAACTCTATGAAGGTATGCCTTCATCTATTATGTAACTGAGGGAATGCCCTCATTATATCTGTAATTTAAAATATGGACCTAGGGTCCACGACATTATATTATAAATCGTAATCTGGACCTAGGGTCCCGGGCAAGACTAGAGGTTTTCTTCTCCATTCTTTCCTACTAGTGCCCGCAGAGAATGGAGAATTTGTAAAATTTAAAAGTTTAAATATTAATAAAGTTATTGACCTCAGCCTTTTACCGATAAAAAAAATAAAAAATAAATAAATATATATATAATAATTTATTAATTATAAATATAATTCTAATTAAACAATTAAAAAAATGGTAGATATTTTTCTTCTAGCAAATATTTTTTGACCTACACCTAGATATTTTCCTATTAGATATTTTTCCCACACGGATGGAATTTTTATTGGACATTCCCAACTTTACAGTCGGTCGAAAGAAAAGCCGACGGACAAGGGAAAAACAAGAGGAAAAACACATACGATAAAAAATGGCAAAACAAGAGGTTAAAATCCTTGAAGAAGCATATGAAGAAAATGATGAGAAAGATAAACGATAAAGCTGGATGGAAGTCCGGGCAGCCAGAGCTATCAAGGACACAAAGGTTCACATTTACTAACCCTTAGGTAAGGCCCTTATATTGTCCACTGTTTTTAGTTTACAAGCTCCACCCCTTTTTTGCATTCAATATTGAGACCCTGGTTTTCTGTTAGGCCCCAGCTTTTCAAATGTTGTATGAATAGTAGGATTCTTACTATTTACTAAGTATTTCTGTCCAGACCCTACTTGCACTGCCAGAAAACTCTGTTTGGGAAGAATTTATGACTAGCTATAGCAATATTTACAGAAAAAAATTAAAATATTATACTCTTGAATAGATGATTAGTTGAATTTAGGCAAACAACAAAAACATAGCTGGAAGCACACTGCGTTGTTAATTATTAAAATTATTATATTTGATTGGAATGTGAGCCATTGTTTTTGGTTCAATTAATTTTTATTGAGTTCCCCTAGCAGAGGTGTCCTGAGTAATAATTTATGACTTCTCAGATTTTTTTTGTCTTTGATGAAAGTTTAAGAGCCTGGCTCTTATGTCCAGATATTAAAGGAAAATTAGATTTTTGAAACTATATGCACATAATTATGCAGAAAAGGGAAACAAATTAAACAATTCTCGTCGCTGTAGAGAACCTATTGCACTATTAGGTAGAATAACAGCTTTAAGGGAAACAATCCTTGTTGCTGTAGAGAACGTATTGCATTATTAGGAATAACGGCTCTTGGTTGCCAGATATGGCGTTTTTGAAAGCCCCTTTCTTCTTATTTCTGTGAGAAAACGGAGGTAAAATTATTTCAAAATAATCTGTTCCATGATGTGCACAGTAAACTGTAAAAAAATATAATTATCAATCATTTGTCAAAATATTATGGAAATATTTATATATAAGCATTGCATTCCTGTATATTCTTGTTTTCAGAAAATCCTTAGCAAGATATGAATTTTCAATTCTGTCAGCATAAAAAGCAATTCTCATTCAAAGCACCATCTTTGGAAGAGAAGCTGGCTTGAGATAATGAAAATCCTCCAGCCTTCTATGCTTCCAGCTTCCAGTATAACTGTATTACCTTTTATTCATAAAAACAATTCTCATACAAAGCACCATCTTTGGGTGAGAAGCTGGCTTGAGATAATGAAAATCCTCCAGCCCTTTATGCTTTCAGCTTCCAATATATCTGTATTGCTTATTATCCATAAAAAATAAATCTCATACAAAGTACCATCTTTGTGTGAGAAGCTGGTTTGAGATAATGAAAATCCTCCAGCCTTTTATGCTTTCAGCTTCCAATATAACTGTATTACTTTTTATCCATAAAAAAAACAATTTTCATACGAAGTGCCATCTTTGGGTGAGAAGCTGACTTGAGATAATGAAAATCCTCCAGTCTATCCTTCCAGCTTCCAATATAATTGACAATTGTATTAGAAGGATTTTCCTAAAAGTCTAAGCATAAGGTGACATGATAAAATATTTCATTTAGATGTCCTTGAAAGTCCAAACATAAGATGACATGATAAAAAATTTCATTTTAAAGTGCTGGGTTCAGCCGATAATGCACCCATTTACTAGTCACTGTATATATCCAATCAAAAAAATAAAATAAAATTAGTGAATTAAAAAACAAACTGTACTTAGAAAAAACTAGTCAGTGTATATATCCAATTAAAAAATTAAAATAAAATTAGTGAATTAAAAAACAAACTGTACTTAGAAAAAACAAAACACTCCCTTATTTTCCTTATCGCTCTAATATGCATACAATTTTTGTTTTTAAGCTACATCTCCATTATTTTTGTTATCACTGTATTCATACAATTTTTAGGTTTAAACAAAATGTCGTTCCATTATTTCTCTGTAAGACTGTAAAAAAACAAAATTGTTGAAAATTAGGATAAAATAAATAAACAGATAACTAACAATTACTGATGGATGACAAAATAAGCGCAAACCATAACTCTAGAATTTACGTGGAGAAGCCCTTTCGGGAAAAAACTTCACACCCAAAGCTCCAACACTTCATTTTTTCAACAATCTGTGAATTACATACATATGTTTCAACTCATTTTCAACAATCTGTGAATTACATACATATGTTTCAACTCAACCACTAATTATATAGGCAAGAGATAAAACAAAAAACACAAATGGTTTTCAAAACCATTTAGGCATAAATCACAAAAAATAGAAACCTTCCTCTTTCAACTTGTGATCTTATCTGCCTTTTGAAAGATCTCCCTTATCTTATCCACACTTTCATTTATCTTTCCCTTTTTCATGCTTTTACTATTCTGACAATTAAAAAACATCTTACAAGTTGCAATTGTATATAGCAACTTCCATGACAACTAAAAATAATTACAATTTGCCAATTAATAATTTAATTCAAATATAGAAACAACAAGTTTGAGACATTTTCTCAACATTCTCCCACTTGTTGAACACCTTGCAAAAAGCATAAAAGAAAACTGAATAAATCAAGCTTCAGAAGAAGTTAGGCCCATGGCCTCTCTCCACCAACTGCATTTTTCTGTGCATAAAAGGAAACTGAATAAATCAAGCTTCAGAAGAAGTTAGGCCCATGGCCTCTCTCCACCAACTGCATTTTTCTGTGCTTATTGGTTTAGTAAGAGAATCTGCAACATTCTCTATAGTGTCTACTTTCTGTAACAGGACTCTACCAGCCTCAAGCATTTCCCAAACAAAGTGATACTGAACATCTATATGTTTTGTGTGAGCATGATACATTTGGTTTTTAGCCAAACAGATGACACTTTGATTGTCACATCTAACTCTTACTTGTTTACGCTGAAAACCAACAGGACACAATCTCTCTAACCGCACTGCCTCTTTACAAGCATGTATTGCAGCCATGTACTTTGCTTTAGTAGTGGGCAATGCAACTATAGGTTGTCTTTTGCTCATCCAACTAACTGCTCCTCCAAACAAAGTAAGGACATAGTCACTTGTGGACCTTCTGCAATCTAGATCACCAACAAAATCTGAATCAACAAAGCCCTGCAAATCAATCTCCCTGCTCATATCATTAGATTCATGATAACAAATGCAATGATTAGATGTTCCACGTAAATATCTCAAAACCCTTTTCACAGAGGTCCAATGTTCTTTACCAGGATTTGCCATAAATTGTAATGTCCCCTAGTTGGGTTTAGTCTTAGTTATTACCAAATTAACATAGATTTGATATTTATGTCCCAAACTAAGGGATATAAGACATTTGAAGTGTAAAAGAACTATTCATTTATTTAATCAGAGTAAGTTATCTGTATATTCGTTACCACTCATATCCAACCTTATTACTATACCAACTCAAAGACGAAAGGAGTAGGTGTTATCCAAGTTGCCTAGATACCAACTGCAACGGACTCCCTCAAAGTCTACAGATCCAAGCCCTTTAGCCTTTCTTGGGATTATGCCCGCAAGGCGCTCGGGGTCGCTGATCCCTACCCTATCTTGGGACAGATAGCGATTGCTTGGATTTATACAAGCCCCTCCTTGGTAACATTTCTGTCTTCCCCTCTCAGTTCAAAAATAGTAATAGGACTGAGTGTCAATATATATATTTATATAAATTATTCTGATTTTATTATTATATATATAAATGTTGTGTATATAAGTTTATATATATTTCTGACTCATTATTATATATATTTCTGATTTCACTATTACCAATATATATATATATATATATAGATACTATATATGTGGTTCCCTTATTTCCATATTCTTGCGGATCGGTATTGTTTCATAGATAAGTTACAGCATGCTAATTTGCTGTCACAAGATATTTGACAGTAATAAATATAATTCATTCCATATATCCATATAATCCTTTCTGAGCTCTTCCTCATATATATTATATATTCCTATTCCATGATTGCTTAGGTGGAGATGAATGGCTTCATATACCTTGCAAAGTTGAATGGTTGTAACCTTTAGATGTTTGAAGAGATGTATTTTCTTGAGTACATCTATTCATAACAGATCTGTTTATTCTATAAGTCACACCTTTCGTATTTATTCCCTTTGTATCTGGTTTTGACTTAATAACCATAATCCCTTAGTAATCGGTGTTTTATAATGCATTCATTAATCATATTGACTCATTAATTATATTGGATTGGCTTCCTCCGCGTGATAATTACGGGCCGATAAACACAGTTGTGAATGGCCTGATAACTATACTTCCAAGGTGATGTTCATCTTTAATATGATATAATAATCGCTCAATAGAGTTCACTGCTAATTACTCTAATTATCTAATCATTGATTAGATATAGTTGAGGGATGTTGTTCGTATACAAGTTGTTCTTAACACTGCTAATAATATCAATATTATCAGCAACCCATAGTAATTCCTATGCTTAGATATGATATATCCGTCTTGTATTATAGAGTCTTATTGTTGATGTTTATAGCTTCGATCAGATAAAATGATCATGATATTATGAGAAAATAAATAAGCAATATATTAATATATATATAATGATGGATATTATTATTATATACTATATATATATTAATATACATATTTAACATTATCCCTTTATAATATTGAAATAAATAAACATCATTGAATTGACAATATTGTTATGTAACATTGAGATAATATTATTCTACATTACATATGCATATTAATAATGATATTATTATATATATTAATATGAATATACAATGTATATTATAGTTGATAAGATAAATAATATTAATACTCATATTACATACCGATTGATATTGGTTTAATTAAATACCGATTGTTATTGGTCTATAATTGATATCGGTTTAATTAAATACAGATTGTTATTGATATCCGTTTAGCATTAATACCGATCAAGTGATGGGGCATCACCGATTGTGTATTAATTCCTATTACCGATCGACATGTTTAACATATCACTGATTGCATATAATAAACCGATCGTGTACTATTACTATCAGCGATAGTATATCACCAACCGTAAATTATAAACCGGTCATGATTTATTAAACGTATCGGTTGCGGTTTGATAACAGCGATTAATATTATCGGTTTCAAGTAATTCATTTGTATATTGAAAAGACATGATTATATAGTCATGTCTCTTCAAAGAGACATGCCTCTATATCATCATGTCTTCTATATTTATATTCAATGATCATTTGATGGAAGACAAGCATATACAAGTTACAACAAACAATGCGAGTCTTACTTATCCAATCTGCAGAATATTGATATTAACATATTTATATATATCTATTATTATATCAGTAATAATAATATATATATATATATATCTTGTGATTAAATATATTAGATATATTGAGGTTATATAAGAAAAATTAAAAGCCACATATTCTGATCTAAAACTTAACATGGTATCAGAGCCATGTTCCTTCGTTAAAGCCTAACCGCTTGAAGGAAGATCCGATTAAATTGAAGGAAGATCAAGATCAGATTTTTGGAAGTCACGTACCTACAGAATGGCAAATGGAATGAGACTCGAAGACAGACTTGA
>MU227365.1:3082436-3100432 GCA_018584345.1 Thuja plicata
TGAGTTTGTGGATAGAATCGCCGATAGAGGCAATCCACACGAGAGCTTGTGGATCGAATCGCTGATTGAGGCAATCCACACAATGAAGCTCGTGAGTTTGTGGATAGAATCGCCGATAGAGGCAATCGACACGAGAGCTTGTAGTTCGAATCGCCGATTGAGGCAATCCACACAATGAAGCTTGTGAGTTTGTGGATAGAATCGCTGATAGAGGCAATCCACACGAGAGCTTGTGGATAGAATCGCCGATAGAGCCAATCCACACCAAAGCTCGTAAGCTTGTGGGTCGAATCGCCGATTGAGGCAATCCACACAAGAGCTTGTGGATCGAATCGCTGATGGAGGCAATTCACCTGAGAGCTATGGATAGAATCGCCGATGGAGGCAATCCACTTGGGAACAAACCTTCACAATTTATGAACTTATTGTGATGTGCATTTTATCTTCCCTAGCTAAGAGGGAGTGTTGATGTTTATAGCTTCGATCAGATAAAATGATCATGATATTATGAGAAAATAAATAAGCAATATATTAATATATATATATATATATAATGATGGATATTATTATTATATACTATATATATTAATATACATATTTAACATTATCCCTTTATAATATAGAAATAAATAAACATCATTGAATTGATAATATTGTTATGTAACATTGAGATAATATTATTTTACATTACATATGCATATTAATAATGATATTATTATATATATTAATATGAATATACAATGTATATTATAGTTGATAAGATAAATAATATTAATACTCATATTACATACCGATTGATATTAGTTTAATTAAATACCGATTGTTATTGGTCTATAATTGATATCGGTTTAATTAAATACCGATTGTTATTGGTCTATAATTGATATCGGTTTAATTAAATACAGATTGTTATTGATATCCGTTTAGCATTAATACCGATTAGGTGATGGGGCATCACCGATCGTGTATTAATTCCTATTACCGATCGACATGTTTAACATATCGCCGATTGCATATAATAAACCGATCGTGTACTATTACTATCAGCGATAGTATGTCACCAACTGTAAATTATAAACCGGTCATGATTTATTAAACGTATCGGTTGCGGTTTGATAACAGCGATTAATATTATCTGTTTCAAGTAATTCATTTGTATATTGAAAAGACATGATTATATAGAGTCATGTCTCTTCAAAGAGACATGCCTCTATATCTTCATGTCTTCTATATTTATATTCAATGATCATTTGATGGAAGACAAGCATATACAACAAACAATGCGAGTCTTACTTATCCAATCTGCAGAATATCGATATTAACATATTTATATATATATCTATTATTATATCAGTAATAATATATATATATCTTGTGATTAAATATATTACATATATTGAGGTTATATAAGAAAAATTAAAAGCCACATATTCTGATCTAAAACTTAACGCTTATGACTCAGTATTAGTGTGTATTTGTGACTTTGAACTATACACCGTTTCCATCATGTATCTCGACTATAGATTCTACTAATTTTGATATTCAAGATCTCAATATTTGTGGAAACGTTTATATCGGGATGTGCTTGCTATGAGCGTTGATATGAGTAACAAATGTCTTATGCGATTATCACTTCAAATTGTAACTATCTCGTTTTATTATTTATTTATTAATAATCGTCATCATTTATTTATTCCATATATATTATTTATATATTTGATTTAATTACTCCATTAACAAGATTCATGTTTGATCAATATTTTCTTTTAATTAATTATTCAATTTATTTATTAAATATTTATTACATATAGGGGATATTACATAAATCTACTAAGAATTCTCACTGCTTGGACAATATCTGGTCTTGTATAAACCATAGCATACGTACGACTTCCTACAACACTAACATATGGAACTTTATACATTTCTTCAAGTTCATCATCATTTTTAGGACATTGTTCTACAGATAGCTTAGTGCCAATTGAAAAGGGAATACTAATTGGTTTACAATCATGCATGGCAAAACGCTACAAAATAGTGTCAACATACTTCTTTTGACTTAACCATAATTTTCTTTTAACCCGATTCCTGTTGATTTCCATGCCTAAGATATATTTTGCAGCCCCTAAATCTTTCATATCAAATGTACCAGATAACTGACCCTTAAGTTCCCCAATCATTCCCTTATTATTTCCAATAAACAACATATCATCAACATAAAGGGCAATGATTAGTAATTGATCATTAATTAATTGACATAAACACAATGATCTTCTTCACTTCTAATAAAGACATGATTTAGAGCAAACACATCAAATTTGTGATAACACATTTTTTGGTGACTGCTTCAAACCGTACAAAGATCTCTTTAACCTACAAACCAAGTGTTCTTGTCCCTTCACAATAAAATTATCACGTTGTTTCATAAATATTTCCTCATCAAGATCCCCATGTAAGAGAGTTGTTTTAACATCCATTTGCTCTACCTCTAAATCAAAAGCAACAGCAATAGATAAAAGAAATCTAATGGAGGCTAGTTTTGCCACGGGAGAAAAATCTCACCAAAATCCACTCCCTCAACTTGTGAGTAACCTTTTGCTACTAGCTGTGCCTTGTACTGTTCCAACTTACCATTTGCTCTAAATTTCTTCTTAAATACCCATTTGCATCCAATGAGTTTTCTTACCTTAGGCAGCTCAACTAGATCCCATGTGTCACATTTGTCTAAAGTCTTTATTTCATCTTTTATTGCCACTAACCAAGACTTATGTTCATCTGAAGATAAGGCTTCTTTCACAAATCTAGGCTTATTGTCAGTACAAGATCAAGCAAAAACACAATAAAAATCAAATGGACTATATCCATACCAATCAATAGGTTTACGTTGTGTAGTGGATCTTCTTTGAGGTGTAACAAGATGCTCTGGTTGTTCATCTTTAGAATTATCTTCTAATCCTTCTTCTTCACCTCCATGTTCATCAAGTTGTTCTACATGTGCATCTTGAGGTTGTTCTACTTGTGTATCTTCCTTTGGCTCAACTTTAATAACAAAATGCACTATTTTGTTGGGCTTTACCTGAGGTTGTTCATCATTCTTAAATTCCTTTAGCTCCCTGAAAATTACATCCTTAGAATATACCATTTTCATTGCTACAGGATCCCAAAGCTTATAACCCTTAATGTTTTCTCCATAACCCACAAAAATACACTTGTTAGCTTTGAAATAAAGCTTAGAACGTTTTTCTTTAGGAACATGGACATAAGCCTCACTGCCAAAAACTCTAAAATGAGAAATTGATGGTCGTTTACCTGTCCATACCTCATAGGGAGTTTTATCAACAAGAGCAGAAGTAGGTGACTTGTTAAGCTTATAACAAGCAATGTGAACTGCATCAGCCCAAAAACGTTGTTCAAGTTTTGCATTACTCAACATGCTTCTAGCTCTATCTATTAAAGTCATATTCATCCCCTCTGCCACTCCATTTTGTTGGGGGGTATATGGTTTTTTGTCTGACAATGCCTGAATGCTTACAATAGTCATCAAAGACCCTAGAGCAATACTCACCACCATTATCTGTTCTTAAAACCTTTATTTTTCTGTCTGTTTGTTTCTCGACAAGTGTTTGAAACAACAGATTTTTCCTTCAAAAAGTAAATCCACGAATAGTTATCAATAAAGGAAACATAGTAGTGAGATTTTCCAATAGATGGTATATCCACAGGACCAAGGAGACCACTATGAATTACCTCCAAAACTTGTTTAGCTCTAGTACTTTCAGATTTAAAGGATACTCTATGTTACTTTCCATACATAGTGTTAACAAAATTCAAAATCACTAGACTAACCCAATAAACCATCAACCATCTTTTTATTTATGAGGGTTTTGAGACCCTTTTCACCAATATGACCCATCCTATGGTGCAATAACTTACATGATACAAAGTTATCAGCTACATTAACAGAGTTGCACAAAGTAGAAGCATGAAGTCTAAATTGGGTGCCAAACCTATTTCCCTTAGCTAAAACCATATTCCCTTCGCTTAACTTACAACCACTCTTTTCAAAATTAACATGCACCCCTGAGTCATTCATTTTAGATATAGATTAAATTTCTAGCTAAACCAAGGATGTGCAATACATCTTTAAGGGTTTTAACCCTTCCATCTCTGAAAACCAATTTTACCTCTCCTCGACCTACAATTTTCGTGTGTTATTATCTCTGAAGAAAACTTCCCCACCATCATAAGATGAAAACCACTCCTTATGAGGAGTCATGTGGTAGGGTGCACTTGAATCTATTAACCAAGAGTCATCATAAATTATATTAGCAGAAATAATAAAAGCATCAGTAGCTTCATCATCAGAGGACTTATCTGTAGAGGAATAATCATTAATTTTCTTTTGGTTCTTACGTTCCTTTTTGAGATGCCCCCACTTACCACAGTTCCAACACCTCAATATACTCTTACCAGGTGTTTTATACCTTCCCCTAGACTTAGAATGATCCTTAGACTTGTCCTTTTCACCCTTCTTTTTGTCCTTATCTTTCTCCTGAGATCTACCTTGTACATGCAATGCATCTTTAGACCCCTCTGATGTCCTCATTTCTTTGAAAGTAGAGTGCCAACAAGGGCATCCAACTTCAAATTATTTGAAAAAAAAACACTGGTTGCAAGAATAAGATTATCCCAAGGTTCAAACAATGAACATAATAATAGAATACACTTGTCCTCATCAATTTTTACATTAATTGACTGCAACTAACTCAGAATTATATTAAATAAATTCAAGTGTTTTGCAATTGAGTCTCCATCATTCATTTTAAGAGAATATAACTTTCTTTTTAGAAATAACTTGTTAATGAAACTCTTAGTTTGGTAAATCTCTCCTATTCTATTCCATAATTTATATGTAGTAGTTTCATTTGAAACATTCAATAGAATAGAATCAAATAAACACAAACACATAGTTGTTGTGAGCCTTTTTATCTATTTTTTTTTTAATCTTCATATGCTATAGTATCTGGTTTCTCCTCTTTATTAACAACAATCCATTGATCTCTTTGAGTAGAAGAACCAACATCAGATGCAAGAGGAATAAATGGAATAGGCTCGACGGGAGGAGCATCATTGAGAGGAAATTCAGGCAGTGCATCATCAAACTCACAGTCTGCATCATCACTCCCAAATGGAAGGCGGACACCCAAATCAATAGCCTTCAAAGGCTGATCTTCAAAATTTTGCACAAACGAGGAAAGCTGAAAAATGTCCTTTTTCTTCATCAAAGACAACATCATGACTGAAGATGAGACGATTAGTGTCTGCATCAATCAGCTGGTAAGCCTTATGGTTGTCACTGTACCCTGTGAACATAAGTTTTTGGCTCTTGGAATCCAACTTGGTGCGCTTGGCATCTGGAATCCAAACATATGCTAAAGAGCCAAAGACTCAGATGACTGATTGTAGGTTTTCGACCAGTCTAGGCTTCCTTAGGAGTCTTCCCCTTAACAACTTGTGTGGGAGATCGATTAAGGAGATACACTGCAGTGAATATTGCTTCTGCCTAAAATTTCTTAGGAACACTCCTGTGTTCCATCATTGACCTAGCCATTTCTGTTATAGTGCCGTTTCGATGTTCAACAACACCATTTTGCTAAGGAGTGTAAGGTGTGGTTAACTGGCGTTTGATGCCGTGCGTATCACAAAAGTTGGAGAAAGCAGTAGAACAAAACTCCCCCCCCATTATCTGACCTAAGAGTGGCTAAAGGACAACCTGATTCTTTTTCTACTAAGGCCTTAAACTTTTGAAATACAGTAAACACGTTTGATTTCTCTCTAAGAAAGTACACCCACATTTTACGATTGAAATTATCAACAAAAAGCAAGAAATACCTGGCACTAGTAATAGCAGATGTATTCATTGGACCCCATACATCAATGTGAACCAACTGCAATACCTTTGAGGTTCGCCATGAGTCACCATCCTTGAATGGTGTCTTGTGCTGCTTCCTAGCCAGACAAGCTCCACAAACTCGGTGATGCTGAGTCTAAATCTCAGGTAAGCCAAGGATTAGATCCTCTCGAACAAGTCGAGCAAGATAGTGAATGTTCAGGTGGCCATATCGCTGACGCTAGAGACTGTTGATGGAAGATGATTTAGCTGTAAAGGCATGCTCAAGAGAATCGCCTGAATCCACAAGTCTGTACGGACCATGATCCTTGATGCCAACAACCACAATAGTGCGAGTCGCGCGATCAACAATCAAACACTTCTATGAATGGCCTGGGAATTATAGGCTTGTTGACGTTTTAGTTTTCTTTTCCTATTGTGGATAGAACTGCCAAGGAGATTTAGCTCACGCACCCAGATTTTCTAGCACCACTCACATTTTGAATGGGGTTCTCTATAAGGAAAATATACTTCTCTATTACTGTTATTTTCCACAGCCAATGAGAGAGACCACTGAATGTTCAGAGAAGCTGCATGTTTGACTAGAGTACCTGCACTTGTAATACTCTCTCACAACAACCACAAAAATGAGCATATACAACAATTAGAATAAGGTATCCACGACCCAAATAAATTGACGACAATGCCAATTGTAAATATTTATTCAAGAAAGCCTGTCAATTATTATTTCGATGCCAAGTAAGAGTCTTGATATATGCTTAAAATCGAACCAAGACAGTGACTTCTTAATCATTGTCGTGAATAACCAAGTTTGTAATGTCTTTGTTCTGTTGCCCTTCACACCCAGCACGAAGTCACTGTTCAGACACAATAGCGACATTGAACATGCCAGTAAGCATGATGGACTCCATGGATGAACACACGCTAGAGTCTGCAATTATTGAGTATCGTCGAGCACCAATAGGAGCGATCTAATAATCTAACATTTAGCCTCCAAACTATATCACCGACATATAAAACATTTAATAAAACCCCTCTTAATATTATTTGCCAAATGAAAATTTCAATCTTGAAAATTCCGACTCCTTTTTTTTGACTTATTCCGCTGGCTATTAACAATCTCCCCAATATTATTCAATTAATATCTCTTCACCAGTAAAATAATATTTCATTTGCAAACTTATGAATGTCGCTTCCAAGTATTACTCTCGGCAATGAATGAATAAAGTGTCGTTATGAATACTATTACGGTTAGTAATTGGTAAAAATCTTGATGTATTAACAAAGATCGAAAGATCATTATATACAAAAGAATGAACGATGTTTCCTTAGGAAACAATCGTAAAGAATATAAACATTCTATTCTAACTAATCGACGACTAAATTTTAGAAAGAATCTAATAGATTAAAATAGTTAAATAGATAACCATTAATAGAATATAAATATTACTTTAATACCCTCCCTTAATGGTTAATCTATCCACTACACCAAGTTGTCCTCTGAATTTGGCAAACTTGTCTGGACCAAGAGGCTTGGTGAGAATGTCTGCAGTTTGATCTGCTATAGGAACATACTACAAATGTATTGTCTCGTCTTCAACCAATTGTCGAATGTAGTGACAATGAATATCTACATGCTTGGTTCTTTCATGGAAGACTGGATTCCGTGCTAACTTGATAACGCCTTTGTTATCAACAAACAAAGTGGTCGGTCTTGCTGGTGACATCAGCATATCCCCAAGCATCCGACGAAGCCGAACAACTTCATAACCTACCTTAATTGTCCCTCTGTAGAGGAGAGAGAAACGACCTGCTGCTTCTTACTGATCCATGTGACGACACCAGATCCCAAACTAAACACATATCTAGAAGTTGACTTTTTATCCTCAACAAAGCTTGCCCAATCTGAATCTGTGAATCCACTGAGTCTAGGATTAGGACTCCGAGAGTAGAGAATCCCATAATCAAGAGTGACCTTCACATTACGAAGCACATGCTTAGTAGCCATCCACTGATCAGCCTTGGGAGTTGTCATAAATCGTGAAATGTAGCTGACGGCGAAGCTGATATCAGGTCTAGTAGTAGAGAGATAGATGAGACTGCCTACTAGTTGCATGTATGTAGTATCATCAACTGGAGGAGAATCAGACTTGGCTGATAACTTCAGACCTTTCTCCATAGGTGTAGATGCAGGCTTGCAATCCTGCATACGAAACTTGTCTAACAGAGCCCTAACATATTTGGATTGAGAAATGAATATACCAAAAGACTGCTGACAAACCTCAACAGCGAGGCAATAATGCATGAGGCCAAGGTCAGTCATATCAAAAGACTGGCATAAACTCCTGGTGTAGGGGCACTCAGGAAGACAAGAGGTCACATGAAGACATCATGGAAGCATGAAGATGGTGTGAAGCCATGGAAGGCAAGTATGCTTAATTACAATGTATTAAAGCCCATAATAATGTGCAAGGGCAATAAATGTAATAAAATTGTGTAATGTCTTGAATGTCCTGATAAGGACCTTAGGACTAAAATCATGAAAATATTGATTAATGTAATAACTAGGGAAGTCTAGTAGAGTCTAGGGATGCTTAATAAGGTATTTGGAATCCATAGGAGTCCATGGTTTTCAAACTAAGTTAGAATTAAGTCATTTTATCAATTTTGAAAATTCAAATGTTCAAAACCAACGACTAGTTAAGGAATTTGGTGGGAAAGTTGTTTAAGAGGTTTTAATGCTTAACCAAGCCATGTAACCAATCCAAATCGGTTGAGGGAGTTTGTAGGAAACTTTATAAGAAGGAATATGAGCAATGTATGACAGAGAGATGCCAGATGTACGGACTGTCTCAGTAAATTGCAATAACAACTCAGAATTTTGACCGTTTCCTTGTGTTCATTGCATGGTTTTGCTTTCATAGAAGTTCCATTGTGTTTTTAATGCATTAAGGATATTATTATTATTATTATCATTTAAGACAAGTTTGAATGCTTCGAGGATTCATTTGTTTCAGATTTACAACTTTTAGCGCTGACAGTTCCTTGAAATCACTGTTCTCATAACAGTCTGATTTTGTGAAAGATATGACCATTCCATGAATGTTTGTAATCTTTTTCTCATGGAATGGTTCTTTTTCTCATGGAATGGTCCTAATTTAACATGTAGATTATGATCCTAACATGATATGATGTAGATAGTGTGAATTGGCAAGGTGATCACGGAGTTATGCATGGAAATTTGATGAAATTGCTTGGTTGGGAGCAGCATCGACCAATCTGATTGAATGAGGACTATGCTTGATGTTTTGGGATGTCTTGGGATGCGATTTTGATGGTGAATCCATCATTGTTTGGTTGTAGGAGTGAGTGGAGGCCAGACATTTAGAAAGCTGTAGATTTAAGGGTTGATTGGATCCAAATTGGGGGTTTCATGTTTGTAAGGGTCTGAGGGTCAAATTGGTTAGAGATTACTTGGATTGGGGTCATTTGTGAAGACTGCTAAGAGTCTTGAAGTCTGGGAGTAAGACTGTGACATACTTGCTTTGTAAATTGCATGCTTTAAGGGCTAGTTGACAGAGTGCAGTCAAGGATTAGGACAGTTGGTCCAAAGCATCAACATCAAAGCTTTTAATATGTTTTAGAAGGTGATAATGGGTGTTTGAAAAGGTAACTTGTTCATAGAGTCCTTTGGAGAAGTTTGGAGTTAAGTAATTAATTAGGTTGTTGTTGGGCTACAAGGAGCCTAGGCCTAATATGACAGTTTTATAAGATGTGAGTGTTGGGTGGGGTTGCAACCTATATAACTTGTCAATACTTGTTGAAAACAACATAAATAAACCAAAACCTTCATCTTTGGGCATTGGGAGGGTTGTTGGTTCATTTGTAAGCATGAGTGTTTGGAGCCTAGAAGGGTAAACCATACATTTGTAACCTTATTACATCTTTGCCACCCAACCTCGGCATCAACTTTGTTTGATTCCCTAAATCAAAGCTGCCGAACTGCCAGTGATGATCAGATCATCCACATAAATGACCGGAAGGATGATGTCACTGCTAGTAGTCTTGATGTACAAATTTGAGTCTGAAGAACTCCTATGGAAGCCTTGATCACTGAGGTACTTATCAATTTTCATGTACCATGCCCTAGGGGCCTGTTTCAAGCCATAGAGAGCTTTCACTAGTCCAAGAACTTGGTGTTCTTTACCAGCAACCTTGAAACCAGGAGGCTGCGTCATGTAGACCTCTTCGTGTAGGTCACCATTCAGGAAAGCACTCTTGACGTCCATCTGATGGACCTGCCAAACAAACTGAGTTGCCATGGCTAGAACTAAGCTGATAGTGCTCATTTTTGTTGTAGGCGCAAAAGTCTCCTCATAGTTAATGCCTTGACGCTGAGAGAAGCCCTTCTCAACTAAACGAGCTTTGTACTTATCCAAAGTACCATCAAACTTGTACTTTATTTTGTAGAACCCATTTGCAGCCAATGGGTTTCTTCCCTGGTGGAAGATCAGAAAGCACCCAGGTGTGATTCTTCAGCAGGCTCTGGTGTTCAAAATTCATGGCTTGTTCCCACTCTGGAATTCCTTTAGCCTTTGAGTATGTCTGAGGTTCAAACACATTGTGAATGTTTGCCATGAGAGCAATATTGACTGTCTTCGTAGGTTTGCTCTTCTTTTGAGCAGTTCTCCCCTCAATGAGCTCATCATCCCAAAGATCAGCAAGTGTCCTAGCCCACCATTTAGGCCGGAGAGGACTGACATTATTATTAGGCGATGCTCTATGATTAGGTTCCTCATCAGAAGAATATGGATCAAAATCAGGAGAAGCATCTGCATATCTAGGTGATACTGGAGGAGAGGCGGGAGGTATCTGTACAAGAATCAGCGGTAGTACTGGAGCTACTTGAGCTGCTGGAGCCCTCCCAGGAGATGGACCTAATGGAAGGCGAACTCCCAAATCATGAGCCTTCATAGGCTGGTCTGCTGAATCAGGAATAAGAGAGACAGGCATGAATGGTCCTCGTTGCTCATCAAAGACTACATCACGACTATACAGAAGACGAGATGTCTTAATGTTGATCAAGCATAGGCAATCCGAGGACAATCTCTGACAATGTCTTAATCCAGAGATTCAGGGATCCAAACATAGGCAAGAGAGCCAAAAACCTTCAGGTGACTGATTCTGGGCTTGCGACCTGACGAAGCCTCTTCCGGGGTCTTGCCCTTGACTGCTACAGTGGGTGACCGGTTCAAAAGGTAGACTGTAGTGTTAACCGCTTCTGCCCAAAATTTCTTCGGAACATGTCTGTGCTCAAGCATAAACCTAGCAATTTCGGTGATTGTTCTGTTCCGACGTTCAACCACACTGTTTTGTTGTGGTGTGTGGGGTGTGGTTAACTGGCGCTTGATGCCATGAAGATCACAAAAGCTAGAGAATTCAGCAGAACAAAATTCCCCCCATTATCTGTCCTAAGAGCAATAATAGATTTCCCAGACTCTTTCAACTAGAGGTTCAAACTTCTGAAATACAGTAAACGCTTCTAATTCTTTTAAGAAAATAGACCCACATTTTTCTACTGAAATCATCAACAAATAACAGAAAATACCTGGACCCAAGAACAAAAGGAGTGGCCATAGGGCCGCAGATATCGGCATGAACAAGCTGAAGTACCTGAGAAGCCCGCCATGAATCGCCAACAGGAAAAGGTGTGCGATGTTGCTTCCCAGCCTGGCATGCATCACAAACTCCAAGTTGTTGAGTTTGAATCTCTGGCAATCCAAGGACAAGCTCGTCCCGAGCAAGTTGAGAGAGATAGCGCACATTTAAGTGCCCATAACGCTGATGCCAAAGTGAGCTGACAGAAGACTGTCGAGCAACCATAGCGAGGTCCTGAGAAGTACCAGAATCTGCAAGTCTGAAAAGACCATGATCCTCAAGGCCAACTACAATAATAGATCGAGTATCCCTATTAGTGATGGTGCACTGATGTGAACTGAAAGTGACATCCAGTTGTGGAGAGTGTCGCAACATCTGACTGATTGAGAGTAGATTTAGTTCCATCCCTGGAATGCGGTACACATCAAGGAAAATGAGATTCCTCCCAACAGACTGAATCTGAATGTTGCCTTTGCCGACAACAGTGTACTCTTCCCCTCCACCAAAAATAACTGAATCGGAATAAGGCTGGTAGTTAGTGAACCAGTCTTTACGGTGAGTGAAATGACAAGAGGCACCTGAATCAATGTACCAGGCAGACAACTTGACATGATCTGCTGGTCTTTTAGCCATGAAGGCGTAAAAGGTAGATTCTGTGTGCTCAGTGTGCTCTGCGTTGTTTGCTTTGGGCTGCGAACTAGATTGCTTAGTGTGGGTAGCTAAGCGCTTCTGACATTCAACCTTCATGTGACCATACTTGTAGCAGTAGTGGCATTGAATGTTCTTTTTCTTGGAGCCTTCTAATGCTGGAGCAAAGGGATTTTGCTGAGAAGACTACTGAGAATAGTTCTGAGAATGAGACTTGCCACTATCCTTTTGAAAGGATTTAACAACAAAGGCCTGCTCGGTGGAGGTGGAGGTGGAGGTGGAGGTGGAGGTGGAGTTGGAACTGCTACCGAATTGTTGTTTCCACCGATCTTGCTAAAGCAGAAGTGTGCAAAGATTGTG
Source organism: Thuja plicata (assembly GCA_018584345.1). NCBI lineage: Eukaryota > Viridiplantae > Streptophyta > Pinopsida > Cupressales > Cupressaceae > Thuja > Thuja plicata. The sequence goes on from MU227365.1 coordinate 3,095,014, forward strand.
AACTTCAGATCAAGACCAATAGAAGTAATGTTGAGAGTCTTGATATAATGCTCATAGGACTTGGGTAAAATTTTGAGGGTTATTATCACAATGTCCTCTTCCTCCATCTTGCATCCAATGACAAGCAACTGATCACAGATTTCTTGAATCTGATTCAGGTGATCCTGGAGCGATTTCCGCTCATCCATAATAATAGAAAACAAAGTGTTCTTGAGAAAGAAGGCTCTGCTTTTATCTGAAGTCTCATGTAGGGTTTTGAGATGCTCCCATGTCTCGGCAGCTGTTTTGCCGGATGGAATTTGAGGGAGTTGATCATCAGCCACTGATAATTTGAGAAACATGACTGCCTCCCGATTCTGCTGGTCATAGGTAACCTGATCAGGACCAGCTGTAGTCAGACGCTTAGTAGTACCCAAAACCACCTGATCGCTGCCATGATATTCGAAGATGGTTAACATCCGCTGCTTCCATGCGCTATAATTCTGACTATTGAAGTTTTGATTTCACTCGAGCAGTAAATTTGTCAGTGATGCCATGACTTGAATTTCAGTGAAAAACATATAGAACTGAGAAGGCACGTACTTCGAGGCAAAATGTCGGAAGACCCTAAAAAATGGAGTGGAACCCAAAAGAGGGCTCGAAAAACCCAAAAGGAATATGCTGTCAGATTTTGGATTCGTTGGCTCAAAAATCGAGGTAGGAAAGTTAAGGCACCCAGAAAAAATGGACAACAACCCAGTTGAGCACTCGAAAAACCCAAAAGGAATCTGCAAGAAAATGTTGGATCTGACACACAATTGAGAGTTTCGAAGGAAACCTTGGTTGGTAGCTTCAAGCTCCAAAAATGGTGGTTGTGCAGAGATTTGATGTTAACAGAGCTGTCGTTTTTAGCAGAACGGCCATGACAGAGGTCAAAAATGGAGAAGACAATAGCCAGAAAGGGCTCCGGCCGAAAAAAAAAGGCAATAGACATGATTTTATTCTTCGCGAGTTGCAAAAAAAATGTAGAGAAGACGTCTGCGCTAGAGGTGCAGAAAAAGTGTGGGCTGCAAACAATGGCGTAAAAAATGGATGCAACAGCAAAAGACGTCGTGCAGGCACAGAGATCGCGAAGAGAAAAGATGCAATTTTGCAGAAGAAAAAAAATGCTATTTCAGACTTACGCGAATTCTTTTAAAAAACTTAAGAAAAACCCTAGCCGGGTTTAAGATTCGAACAACAGATGAGACGGATTTCTCAAGGAGAAATGTGAGGATCTCTCAGAAATGTTTTTGAAAAATTGACGCTTAGATAATTTTAGAATTTTTTCGAAAAATTAAATTCGGCTCTGATACCATATTACAGGAAGTAATTGGTAAAAATCTTGATGTATTAACAAAGATCGAAAGATCATTATATACAAAAGAATGAACGATGTTTCCTATCGTTCCCTTAGGAAACAATCGTAAAGAATAGAAACATTCTATTCTAACTAACTGACGACTAAATATTAGAAAAAATCTAATAGATTACAACAGTTAAATAGATAACCATTAATAGAATATAAATATTACTTTAATGAATATGAGACTTGGGTCCCGCATTATTTCATTAATGAAAAATTAAGAATATAGTTTGCTTCAATAACAACTTAGAAATATTTGCCTTGGACAGTAGCCGCCTCCTTATAATGTTTATGGCATAAGAATATCAAATTATTAAAGCACTGTTCGGGACCCACTTAAAAATTTCCTCTCAACTATGCAATATAAACCTTAGTGAATCAATAATATCTATTTTACGCCAAGTATCTTGCCGTTGCGGTTCTCCTTAATAAAAAATATTAGTGCATCAATATATTTTCAGAATTCTCCGATAGATATATTTAGGACTTCAGAAATATTTCTTTGAAATATACAACCCCATCCAAATGCTATATGGTAAACCAAGATTATTAGTACCAAACTCAGACGGCTAGTTGGTGTAATCCAGATGCATACATTCAAACCACAGGTCTCACAAAAATCAGAGTATAATAATTTTATTCCCAAACAAGAAATATATCTCTTTATTTTTGAAACACTAAATCCTTACAAATTTTTCAATGAAGACTTATCAAATTTCCCTTCTGAATCTCACAAGCTGTAAATTTGTCTCTGATTAAACCTTCATGTAAATTTGTCTCTGCTAACATTGTAATATCCCCAATGGATGTTTTCCCCAAATCTTAACACAAAAATTTAACAGATAATTTCGCATGCAAATGTTTTCCAATTTATCCAGCAAAATACAAATACCCAGTTGAAATGAAGTTTCAACAAACAATATTGCATTTAATTCTTCAGCAGAACAATAACAAAAATCCAATCATAGTTACAGAAAATTACAGCAAGATCGATACCAGAAATATGAACTTGAAACACTATGTGAAACACCTGCACGATGTCTCCAACTGACAATGGGTTTCCGTCCACTGCCTCAAGCTCGAGGGTTTCTGTCCTCAAACCTGCTGAAAGCTGAAGCTTCCCAGAACTCTCCAAGAGAGAAAATTAATCAAAACATAATCCAAGCATAATGCAAATGAGCTCTCTTTCTTATTTTAAGCACAACTTGGCGACTCTTTACATTCCCTTCTCTGTTTCTTTATTTCCCTTTAAAATATCCTTTTCCCGCTAAAATGAATAAAGTGCTCTTATAATAATAAGTGACATATAATAATATGAGCTTAAGTTTAATAGTCACTTTATTAATAAATGATTGAGTCTTTAGGCATTAAAATTACTGATCAGATGAGCTCGGATTATCATGTGTGATAGCTCATTGGAAAGGTCTCGGCGAGAAGTTTCTAGTCCAACACTGAAATGCCAAGAATACTGAGCTTTGTTGACGTACTATAAATAGTAAGTATTTGGAAACCCTGATGAAACAACTCTGATTGGCTTGAAACTGGAATTACCTAGGCGAATTCTCACTCCGATCCCTACAAAGTCTAGTTAGCCCATGGGACTAAGACAAAAATGGGCTAATGACACATCAAGATGAATGAGCCAGAATAGTGGACATTACATGAAGTGGCACTGCTACGAAACTGTTATTTCCAACGGTACTGCTCCAGAAGTTTGGTGCACGAATCTGGAAGCTTTAAGTCAACATAAGTGCAGTAATGTTGAGTGTTTCGATGAAGTGCTCATAGGATTTAGTTAGACTCTTTATGATTATTACTACCATATCCTCTTCCTTCATTTTCCAACCAATGGCCTCTAGCTGATCTCGAATGTCCTTAATCTTTGTTAGATGCCCCTGTAAGGACATATGCTCATCCATCATGATAGAAAATAGCTGGTTCTTTAGGAAGAACACAACTCTTATCTGATGTCTCATGGAGATCCTTCGAAATAGTCCAGATCTTTGTAGTTGTCTTGCCGGATGGCACTTGTGGCAGTTGATCAAAGCATGACCACTTCTTGGTTGCGCTCGTCAAACTTATACTGATTTGGTCCAGCTCCGGTAGGATGAGAGTGTTTACCCAAAACTAGCTCATCAAGGCGACGATACTCGAAGATAGTCATCATCTGTTGCTTCCATGTGTTGTAATCTTTGCCGTTGAATCACTGATTGCCTTCCATCAGTATGTTGGTCAAAGACACTATTTGCACACTTTTCGAGGCACAAAAACGAGAAATTTATGAAGTAGTGACAAATAGATGTCAGAATCCAAGGCACATATCCCAATGTAGAAACAAAGGTAGGTTTAGGTACAAACTTCAAAAAATATGAAGTACGACTGACATGAATCCTAAGGTGCAGACCTAGAAATCTTTGCGGAAAACCCACAAAGAATATGTAGGTTAAAAAAATTTCCGCCCAAAAAATCAGAAGATTTTGTAAAAACCCTAGTTAGCTGAAAAAGGTCTGCAACACAAAAAAAGGTAGAAACTAGAAGATCCACCACAAATTTTGGAAGAAAATCTTGTTTTGAGCCATGAGTAAGCCCTAGTCACAGATTGGAAAAAATGACTTCTCCAGAAGAAAATGTTTGCAAAAAAAAATGGCGTCGCAACAAAAATTAACCAAGAAAATTGCTGCGTGAGCTATAAAAATAGACATGGGTCGTATTTCGCAGGAGAAGCCTCCTGTTGACAAGAAAACTCAGAAAACAATTCTGTTGAGGAAAAATGGGCTTGCAATCACTAAAAAACCCATTGCAGAGGTAGATCGTCCCGAAAAATCGTGGTTAAATACAACAAACGACGTACTACGACCACAAACATGAACGCGAACACGTGTTTGTAGAAAGTCGCGATTTTTTAAAAATGACTGTTGATGCGAGCTTCAAAACGAAGAAAAAATGGCAGGTTAGGGTTCTTTGAAAAACAACAGACAAGAAGTTCTTTAAAAAACTCAAGAAAGACTTTGGTGAAAAAAATTCGTTTTTAAAATTTTTTAAGAACACTGAAAAATTTCATTCAAAATTTTTAGAAAAAAACTAAAATTTTCTTTCTTGCTCTGATACCGTGTTTTGGTAAATAATTGAATGAATTAAATATTACAAAGTAATTGGTAAAATATTATGTGTTATTAACAAGAGCATAAGCTCAATAAATAGGGAAGACAAACTTTACAAAGAGGTAAGTTTCTAAAATAGAAACTGCCAGAAAGATCAGAGACAATCTTAAGAAGATATTTACAACAAGTTACAATATTGAGCATTAATACTAAAAATAATAAAATATTATTCTAATACCCTCCCTTAATGCTTAATCTATCAACTACACCAATAGACCCCTTGAATTTTACAAACTTATCTGAACTGAGGGGCTTGGTGAAAATATCTGCTGGCTGCTTTGAAGGAGGAACATACAGCAACTGAAATCATCAACAAAAAGCAAGAAATACCTGTACCCAGTAACAGAAGGAGTATTCATAGGACCACATACATCAGCGTGGACCAGTTGCAGTACCTTGGAGGCTCGCCATGAGTCACCATCCTTGAAGGGTGTCCGGTGTTGCTTCCTAGCTTGGCAAGCTTCACAAACCCGAGGATTCTGAGTCTGAATATCATGTAGGCCATGGACTAAGTCGTCCCGAACAAGCTGTGCAAGATACTGAATATTCAAGTGACCATATCGCTGATGCCAGAGACTGGTGAGAGCGGAAGAGTGTGCTGTGAAGGCATGCTCAAGAGAATCGCTTGTGTCCACAAGTCTATAGAGACCATGATCCTCAATGTCAACATCGAGAGTAGTGTGAGAAGCATGATCAACAATCGAGCACTTATGTGCACTAAAAATAACATCCAGCTAAGGAGAATGTCGCATGATCTGACTGACTGAAAGGAGATTAAGTTCCATGCCAGGAACATAGTGCACATTGAGGAAGAGGAGACGTCTTCCGCCTGACTGTATCTGAACATTGCCCTTGCCGACAATAGAGTACTCTT
>MU227365.1:3100482-3138797 GCA_018584345.1 Thuja plicata
TCTGACTGACTGAAAGGAGATTAAGTTCCATGCCAGGAACATAGTGCACATTGAGGAAGAGGAGACGTCTTCCGCCTGACTGTATCTGAACATTGCCCTTGCCGACAATAGAGTACTCTTCACCACCTCCAAAAATAACTGAGTCCGTGTAGGGGGAGAACTCAACAAACCAATCACGCCTGTGAGTAAAATGTCGAGAAGCACCAGAATCAATGTACCAGGCAGAAGACTTCACATGGTCTGCAGGTCTTTTAGCCATGAAGGCAAAAATGCAGATTCTTGTTGCTCTGTGTGCTCAACAACATTTGCTTGGGGCTGAAACCCTCCCTGCTTCCGCTGCTTGGAGGCCAATCTGGTACGACAATCTTTGATCACATGACCAAATTTGTGACAGTAAATGCACTGCACCTTTTTCTTAGAACCATCCTGAGATTGAGGAGGCCCTTTTGTTGAAAGGACTGATATGACTGGTGATCCTTTTGAGAGGATTGGACTGGGAAGGCCTGTTCTGAGGAGGACGAGGTGGCACTACTACCAAACTGTTGTTTCCAACGATCCTGCTGCAGAAGTTTGGTGCACAAATCTGGGAATTTCAGATCCACATTAGTCGAAGTAATGTTGAGAGTTTCTATGAAGTGCTCATAAGAGGATGGTAGACTTTTCAGAGTAATGACTACCATATCTTCTTCCTCCATCTTCCGATCGATAGCGTCAAGCTGATCGCGAATGTCTTTAATCTTCGTGAGATGCTCCTGTAAGGACATGCGTTCATCCATCATGATGGAGAACAACTGGTTCTTCAGAAAGAATGCGCGACTTTTGTCTGATGTCTCATGCAACTCCTTTAGATACTTCCAGATGTCGGCAACAGATTTTCCAGAGGGAATTTGAGGGAGCTGATCATCGATGGTAGAGAACTTGAGAAGCATGACAGCGTCTCGATTCCGATCGTCAAACTTGTCCTGATCTGCAGGGATAGAGGTTGGACGAGTCTCGGTGCCGAGAGCAAGCGCATCCAGACGGCGGTACTCAAATATGGTCAACATGCGCTTCTTCCAGGTGTTATAGTTTCGACCGTTGAATCGCTGATTACCTTCCAACATCAAGTTGGTGAGTGACGTCATCTTGCACGCTTCCCAATGTAGAGAAAGCGAAGAATAAAGAAGAGGCGCGAACTTGGAATTCAAAACACGAATCCCAATGTAGAAAATAGAGGCTGAATCAGGTACACATCAAGAAAATGAAGAAGTACTGCTGGCACGGATTTCGAGATAAATTTCCGGCTGACCTGGAAAAATCTAACAAAGACCTAGAAGAAATCTAAAAAAACCCAGAAGGAATTTGAAATCCACTTGGCACAAATTTTGATGCACGGAAAACGATGCACCCAAAAAATTTGGAGACCAACCCAGTTGAGATCTCAAAAAACCCACCAAGAATTTGTAAGAAGATTTTGAATCTGGCACGGGAAAAGAGGGTTTCGAATGAAAATTCCAGCCGGCCCAAAAAAACTCCCCAAAATTTGCAGAAAAGCTGCAAAAACGGATAACCTTCGAAAACCCGCCACAAAAGGGGTCATTTTTTTTTCTTTCCAGGAGTGCAAACCCACTGTCGTTTTTGGACAGGCATTTGAAGAAGAGGGCTGAAAAAACGTCAGCTAGTAGCAGAAAAATGTGAAAACGTTTTGCTGAGAAAAGGGCTCGAAATGAGCAGAAACAAAAACGTCGCGTGGGTTGCAGGAATGAGTGATGCTTTCGACCAGCAACAAACAAACGGCTCTGAAAACCCTATTTCGGGTCTTTGAGCTTCAGGAGATGGCGCCCAAGCAGATGTGTTTTGCCACAAAAACGTGAGAACAAAGAAAAACGACTGAAGGCAGGCTGTAAATCGCGACCAAATGATTTGCAGATGAAAAAACCGAGCCAAGTTAGGAATCCACAAACGCTTGCGACCCTGCAATGAATCGACTCGAGTTTTGATTTTTTTTTCAAAAACCTTTAAAAATTTTGAAAATCGAAATTCTTTTAAAAAAGAAACAAAATTTTTAATCTTTATGCTCTGATACCATATTACAAAGTAATTGGTAAAATATTATGTGTTATTAACAAGAGCATAAGCTCAATAAATAGGGAAGACAAACTTTACAAAGAGGCAAGTTTCTAAAATAGAAACTGCCAGAAAGATCAGAGACGATCTTAAGAAGATACAACAAGTTACAATATTGAGCATTAATACTAAAAATAATAAAATACTATTCTAATATTAAATGAATGATCAAACGATCATTTGTAGGAGTTACAAAGATGACGTTTCTATAAAGAAACAATTGTAAATTAGAAACTATCTAATATTTACATAAGTTACAATATTGACCATTAAATAAGAAATAATAAAGATATTATGAAAGATAAATTTCTAATATTTCTTCAAAGAGATCCCCCACCTTTAACTTCCAAAGCTCATATCCAGCACCGTTGAACTTTTCAATGTCCAACTGAGATGAGCTAGCCATGATCTTGAATCTGAAACTGCAAGAAAAACAACACACTCCCACCGTAGCAAAAAATCCAATCGAACACTCCAAGAAAGGTGTTCCCTTCTCAAATCAAGCCAACTTGGCTTTGATACCATATGTTGAAAATCAAGCTAAAACATACAGTGAAAATATGCTAATAATTATTACAGCCAAATAAACAGATAACTAACAATTACTGATGGATGACAAAATAAGTGCAAACCATAACTCCAAAATTTACGTGGAAAAACCCTTTTGGGAAAAAAATCCACACCCAAAGCTCCAACACTTCATTGCTTCAACAATCTGTGAATTACATACATATGCTTCAACTCAAGCGCTAATTATATAGGCAAGAGATAAAACAAAAAACACAAATGGTTTCCAAAATCATTTAGGTATAAATCACAAAACATAGAACCCTTCCTCTTTCAACTTGTGATCTTATCCGCCTTTTGAAAGATCTCCCTTATCTTATCCACGCTTTCATTTATCTTTCCCTTTTTCATGCCTTTACTATTTCGACAATTGAAAAACATCTTACAAGTTGTCACAATTGCATTTAACAACTTCCATGACAACTAAAAAAAAATTACAATTTGCCAATTAATAATTTGATTCAAATATAGAAATAGTAAGGTTGAGACATTTTCTCAACAAAATATCTCTAACATCATTTGATATAATTAAAAGTTAATCCCATTTTAATATATCTACATCATATATGCTTGGAATAGACGCTCAAATAACTGCCCCAAGAATGGTGAACAAGCAAAGTAACTACTATAGGGATAGTCTACTTGCATTTCAAAATTGCTTGAATAAGTCAACAATTAAGACATTCTATAACGGCCTCAAATAACTTGTTATTCAAAATGATGTACATGCACACCTCCTAGAAACTTGAAAACTCAAAAATATATGTGCAAACATACAAGTCAGATCATTTTTCACATTTACTTGTTTTTAAGTGCGGAGATAGACAATGGCTTGCCTAGCAATACCTTCATTTGATTCATCCATCAGCATCTCTCTTCAACAAGTAGCCTCTCCAGTAGCAGCACATGTTAAACAATATTCCTTTTATATCTCCATTACTGTTCTTCTCATCAATGGTGTTTTATAGGCACGAAAACAATTATGCTTTGGTACCATGTGAGAAAATGCAGGTAAAATAATTGTTAAATAATCTAACTCATAATGCACAGTAAACATATATAAAATTTAATTATTGACCATTTGATGAAGAAAGAAGCATTGTGGAATTGCTTATTATATATTAACATTGTGTTTCCATAACTTCCCCAAACTACCCCAAACTACCCGTTGAAATGAACTCCCCATTAAATAAATATTTTAATTCTAACTTAAGCCACTAAGGTGAATTTATTACAAATGTATATCTTAATATTTCCAATAATTTCCAAAGCCATTTCCCTTGAAATTCAATTTAAAGCTCTGGTTTTAAGTTTGGCTTTTTCCTTTTGGAATGGTGTATTGATAGGAGAGTCTTGACTATGTCTTTCTGGCCAGACTTTTGAACCTTACATTTACTGCTTGCAACACTTTTTTTTTGAAGAATTTTATATCTTATTTTGTTAAAAATAAATCTCTAGCAATTGTTCTAAACAAAATCTCACTTTCAAATGCATTTGAGCAAATAACAAAGGTAAAACTTATGTTGATTAGAGAGCTGGAAACTGACGTTTTTATCCATTTGACGTGTTCAGGAAAATAGCAACAACTATTATTTTTGTAGATAATTAAACACTCTATTAGGCTGAATAATTTGTTAAAGTAATTATGCAATGTTTCTATAATTGTTATTTAGTTAGGATCTTTTCGTTTCGTAGTTAGTTCTTATTTAGAATGTTTCTTTTTTGTCTTTCATTTCTGTTTTAGAAAATCTTTTTATAATTGCTTATTTAAGGAGTATTCCTCTCCTTTGTTTATTAATGAATATCTCAATCAATTATCATTTCATGGTATTAGAGCAGAGTTTGGTTTTTGGCAAAATTTTGCAGTAAAATTCGTGGTGTAATTATCCAGAAATATTGAGGAAATTTCTAGAAGTTTTTTGCTCAATTTTTTAAAAAACAAAAATTTTCAGAAGACTTTTTGCTCTTTTTTTAAAAATAAAATCGAGGGTTTTTAGTTTTTGGTGTTTTTTGAGAACATAAATTGTGGCTTCTGCAACCTTTTTTAAGATTTGCAAGGTTTCTTTGCTTTTTTTTTCTTGAAAAATTGTGGATCTTAGTTTTGGTTGGTGTGAAGGAAGTTTTTTTGTTCGTGTGATGGGTTTTTGTAGTGCTCCAGTACTACACGACAATGGTCTCCGTGACCAATGGAGGGTTTTGCTTATTTTTTCCCAAAAATGTGGTTTTCCTTGTGTATTTGTTTTTTTTTGACAATTTTTTAAAAAATTGTGGATTTTTACCCTTTTTTCCTCAAAACAAAGGTTTTTGATGTTTTTTCACAAAATTGTGGCTTTCAATCTTCAACAAAATGTTTTGATGATTTTTTATACAATCGTACTTTCTTGTAGAGTGTTTTGGGTTGCACCTATAGGGTTTCTAGGGCAAACGGTGTTCCTGCAAATGAATTGGAGTTTTTGTGCAATTTTTTTACAAAATCATGAGTTGTTTTTCTAAAGCAATGGAAGGTTTTTAACTATTTTTTCACAAAATTGTGTGATCCTAGCATTGCTTTAAGGGTTTGATGATTTTTCCACAAAATCATGGTGTTGTTTTTGCAGCAGTTTCTTTTGACCTTTTTTGGCAAAATCATGGTCAAGATGCAAACCTTCTGGTTTACATTGTGTATGTTTTGCTATTTGAGTTTCAGAGTTTTTTCCTGATTTTTTTTATCAACAAAAATCAAAGTTTTTGTGAAGTTGAACTTGGTCTCTGAATAATTGGAGGGATGGCTTGGTTACCCAATATCAAGTTAGAAGGCACTCAACGTGTTCTTGTACTTTTACATGTCTAGAAGCTCTGTAGAAAGCGGTTGGCTGATCAAAAGTCCAACCAGGGAGGGTCTTAGCAACAATCTCATGTTGCAAAATGTTTGAGGAGTCAACGTTCTATGCATGTATGGCTAAATGACCTGCAGATTATGTCAAGTCTTTTGTAGGGTAGTCAATAGAATGACCATTAAGAGATGGTGTTAAAATAATTATGTAATGTTTCAATACACTACAAGAATATTATGATTGGACACACTTTTTCCAAGTTGTATGCCACTGTTCTACACACTCCTCTTTCTAGGGAGCTTGATCAACGTTCCATCCGTGCTAGGGGGCAGATTGGCTTTAGGTCTGATTATCAGACTATGGACCATGTCCTCACGCTCTGGGCTATTATTGAGGAGGCTCTTCACTGCTCCTCGAAAGTGTATTACTACTTTGTGGATTTCCGCAAGGCCTTTGACTCTGTCCCGAGGACGACCCTCTTCCAGAGGCTTCGGGACATCGACATCCCCGAGATTCTTCTGACGGCTATTGGGAGATTATATGAGGGGGTTCTTGGGCATCTTAGGACTCCTTACAGGCTCTCGGATTTCATTAGGAGTACTATCGGGGTCAAACAAGGTGTCCTGTCCTCTACCTTGTTCGACATTTACATTGATGAGTTGGAGGGCTACGTCCAAGAGCACTCTCTTGCAGGGGATGGTTGCCTCCTCCACTAGGTCGTGATCTCCATTTTACTCTTCGCTGATGATGTCCTCTTGGCATCCTCTTCGGACGGTTTGCAGAGACAGTTGGATAGCTTTGCCTCTTTTTGTGACTTGAGGCATCTTACAATTCATTTGGGGAAAACGAAGGTTATGGTTTTCAATGGGCTCAAGACCTCTCACCTCCACTTCTTTTTCAGGGGCAGCGAAGTGGAGATCACGTCTTCGTACACTTACCTGGGGGTCAAGTTCTGGCCCTAAGTTCAGCATGAGGCCTGCCCTTCAACCGTGCATCAACAAGGGGTATGACTCTCTGGCTCTTCTCGAGAAACAATGCTTTCAACACCACTTCCAGGACACCACATCCAAGATGACTCTCATGGACACTCTTATCAGACCTACTATTGTCTATGGTCCTATTGTTTTGGGGCCTTCCTTGTTGGGTTCGGATTGGGCCTCAGTGGAGCGGGTTCAGACCCTTCTTTGGCGCATCATCAGGTGCAAGCAGTGCATTCCTCATAGTATCATCCTTGCAGAGTTCAGGGCACACCCCTTCAGACTAGAGGCCATCTTCGATTTCATTTGGTTTTTGCGTCGCCTTCGTGGTTTTGCCGACTCTTTGAGGGGAGATACAGATATTATTACCTTGCCTACTGCTCCTCGGAGTCGATTGCTTTTGTCTCTTTGGGTCGTGCTTGTGGGTGGTTCGTTGAGGCCTCGACCCTCCTTGGGTCTATTAGGATTTCGATGGGCTGTCTCTCCCCGTTTCAGTACTCCCTTGACGCCCCTCCCCATCTTCTTCCTCTCAGACAGGAGCTGAACAGGTGCATCAGATCGAACATCTACAGGTAGTACATCCACACTACTTGGGTCAGCCTCCACAGGGGCCTTTGCCCCAAGATGACGTTCTATGCGAACCACTTCCTTGAGTTGAAGGACGAGCTCATTGCCCGACCCTCTTACTTATCACGCCATTGGTCCCATTCTCTCAGGATCCCCCTTGGTTCCTTTAGGGTGGGATCCCACAGGCTTCGCTCTAAGACTGATCATCAACTTGACAAAAAGAACAGGATGTGCCAGTTATGTAGCATGGGGAAGATTGAATTGGAGGAGCACTTCATTTTCCGTTGCCCAATTTATTATGAGATCCGTGGGAGATTTTACTGCCTTTTCAGGGACACGTAGGACCTTTCCACCTTTTTTGGGTTCACGGATTAGAAGTGCCTCGCTCTCTATCTCCAAGAAGCCACTAGGCTTCGGGACAATTCTTTTCAATGTCAGCCTCAGGCCCACCTACACACTTCTTGGCTTATCACCTCCTTCACCGGGCTCTCTTTGACGCGTAGTACCAAGAGGCAGTGTGCCCCCCCTCTTCCGGTCATTCTAGATCCGTGAGACCTTGGAGGGACTCTTTTGAGCTTCGGCCTTCCTGTTCTAGGACCTCTCAGAGGCGGCCTGTTGTCTCGGATGGTTCCATGACTTAGCCTTCTGCTCGGAGGTTCCTCTCGGTGGCTTATGTTTCTTATAGGGTGGGGGTGTTCCCTCTTGGACCACCCGCTCCCACCCTTCTTCTTCCTCGGTTCCTGCTTTGTGGTTCTTTTTGGTCTCTTGTTGCTTCGGCTTTGTCTTTCTTCGGGTACCGTTTGGTGCCCTTGCTGCGGTCTGGGCCCTTGTGTTTTGTTTGGCAGTCCCTTGGACCCCTTTTGTGGTCATTTGTTGGACATTAATAAATTTATCTTGTCTCTTATCTTATAATGGTCATTTAGTTAGGATCCTTTCATTTCATAGTTCTTATTTAGAATGTTTCTTTTTTGTCTTTCATTTTCTGTTTTAGAAAAATTTCTTGTAATTGATTATATAAGGAGTATTCCTCTCCTTTGTTTATTATTGAATGTCTCAATCAATTATCATTTCACAACAGCTCATCTTTTGCCAGATACACATTTTCAGAAAGTCCTTGTGTTTATATTTGCAAGGTCAATTTGCAGGTTATAATTCACTTTTTAAACTCTGGTTATAAGTTTGAGTTTTCTCAATAGGAGGAGACTATCTACTTGACCTTTCTAGCTGGATTTTAATACCTTACCTGTATTGTGAATAAAAGATAGGGCAGAAGAATTTTACATTGTAAATTGTGAAAAGGTAACTCAAGGCTTTAGCAATAGTTATAAACAGCTATCTTTGTGGAGTGGATGGATTGTTGAATGTCCACCAACAACAAAGAAAAAACTACTTATATTAAGCAGAGAATTAGAAATAAATTGCTGAAATTATTTTGTGTTTGATTTTATTTTTTAAAATGGAGTAAACACATTGCATAAATATAGAGGCAGTTCGTTCTAAATTGTTGCCATCCAATTTAAGATCTGATTTGCATATTCTAAATTCTCATATCAGTGACAATCATTGTATTACTCTTGATGATCCTTCAGGTGTCTGCCAGACTAGCAGAGTTGTGAGTTGAGCAGGCAGTGGCTCGTTTCACTGCCTGCTCTACTGACTTGCACTTTTCATTGAAATAAATATGATTAGGCTTTGTTAGCAACTTAGCAGTAATAAGCTCTGAACAAATAAATTGAAAACACATTGTCTTTCAATCTGCGGTCTTGAGAATTTTGAGGCCCACTTTGTTTTAAAATAAAAAGAAACAATCATGTCCTTTTGCCAACACCTCAAAGTGCTATGTCTTAAGTAAGATCTCCTTTACAACCCCAATTGAAAAGCCTCAAAAATACCCAAAGGTTCAATCCATTTGATCAAACTATATATATATATAGAGAGAGAGAAAGATATGTATAGATATATGTATGTATGTATGCATGCAAAATTGTCATTAATGTCAAATGCATTAATAATCAGATAAGATGCATGCAATCTGCATAATTCTAGTTTTAATAAATACAGATTGGTGAAATTTCACATACCTTTGATATTTAATCGTTGCACTTATAGAGGCAAAAATGTTTTGCAGTAATGAAGTTTCAGATGACAGGGATATGCCGATCTGTATGTTTGTTGTTCTGATATTCTTCTGGTTTCAGATTGTATTTTTCTGTACAGATGTCTGCAATTGCACTATGGTGAATGAAACCTCTGTTTATGAACATTTTTTCATTAGATTGATATGTGTATATCGTCTGATATACAACAGCAAACTTGCTATGACAAACGGATTTATGTTCAGGCAAGTTTATCTTCAGAATGCAATCAGTTTGATATATTTTGGTCTGCATATATTAATTGCTTTGATCGGTTCAGATAGCAGTTATACAGTTTTGCTGCTAAGTGTCTTCAACATGCTTTGCAAACTTTGGTTGTTTATTATTCCTTAGCAATGAAGTCTTTTTCATAACTATTGTTGGAAGTTGGAACTGTTTTCAACCATTTTACAGTTGTAACCGAAGGCAGTTACAACCATCTGTTAACTGCTTTAAACTATCATGCCATCCGATGGACAAGGAAGCACTATTTAAAGGATGCACAGATCGGTGGAAGACAAGTCTGTGGGTATCATTGATAAGAGATAAAACAAAAGGGGATCAATGCAAAGCAAGGCGTTATAGTAAGGTTGCAGATGTGTTAGAGGTTGCAGATGTGAAGTATGGCGTGTAGTCTGTTTGCATTGTAAAATCCGAAGAATAATAGCGAGTGATTTTATAATCTGTTTGCATTGTAAAATCTGAGAGTTGTAGTGAGTGATTTTGTGAAATCTGAGAATATCTTTGTAAATTCTGAAGGTGAGTCTATTTTATCTGACTCCTATCGTTCATGTTGTTGAGAGAAATGTTTTGTATTACATTGCAAATTAGGAAGGTCTGTAAAGACAAAAAGTTTTGTAATATTAAGAAGGTTGGTGCCTCAAGGATGCTGAGTTGGTATTCAGTCTGAGAAGTTGGTGCTTTAGTTAGAGTTGGTGCTCTCAAGCAAGGAATTTGGTAATTCCTTAGGGTTGGTGCCCTTAAAGCATTGTAAATAATTTTATTCATAAGGCTGGATTAGGATAATAGATTCTAGTAGCTTTTCATCGATCCTGAGTTTTCCATGCACATTAGGTGTTGAAGTTTCTTTGTGTGATTTACATTCTTTTCGTTTCTGTTTTATGCTAATCATTATCGAAGTTTTAATTGATTAGGGATCCAAAATTTTATATCTTTTTACTGATTCAGCCCCCCCTGTAGAAGAGTATATATATATATATATATATATATATATATATATATATAAGCTTCTCCAAAACAAGGAAGATTAAACTCAGCCATTTCCTCTATCAGGAAATTTGCCCAATAACATCTCCTAAATACTCAAGAGTCGAAACAAATACCAAAGGAGATAACCATTCTAAAAACTCCTCAAATTAACCTTCTAGAACTAATAACTATAGCTCAAGATCCATCACCATGAGAAAGCATAAATATATTGCATCTGAAAAATAAAAAATGGGCTTTTAACTTTCAAATGATTATCTGCCGAGTAGACCAAGAGTGGGGAATGAGATTGCTCCTCTAGAAAAAACCAAGTCACATAGACTTTCTCCAAAAAAACCTCCTCTTAGGTCCATGAACTCACATTTGAAATGATAATTGATTGAGATATTCAATATTGAACAAAGGAGAGGAATTCTCCTTAAATAAGCAATTACAAGAAGATCTTTCCATAACGGAAACGATCGAGAACTAAAGGCATAATAGAAAGTTACTAAGCTAACTGGACAACTTAAACATAGAAAGTTACTAAAAAATAACTGACCGATTTAAATGAAAGTTGCTTACATGACGATTATATTAAATATTACAATAATACTATAATACCCTCTCTTAATGGTCATTCTACTAGCTACCCTACCCTTCATTTTATTAAAAAAAATTGAGCAAAAAATCTTCTAAAAATTTCATCATGAAATGTTCAGGAAAAATTACAAATTTTATTCTATTAAAACATCTGCCAAAAAAACCCCACGATTTGTGTTTTAAAAAAACCGGGCAAAAAAAACCACAAATTTTATTGGAAAAATTTGCCAAAAACCAACCTCGGCTCTAATACCATGAAATGATAATTGATTGAGAAATTCAATATTGATCAAAGAAGAGGAATACTCCTTAAATAAGCAATTACAAGAAGATTTTTCCATAACGGAAACGATCAAGAACCGAAGACAAAATAGAAAGTTACTAAACTAAATAAACAACTTAAAGAATGGAAAGTTACTAAAAACTAACTGACTGACTAAGAAGAAAGTTACTGACACGTGACCATTATACTAAATATTACAATATTACTTTAATAACATCCATATCCAGGTGAAAGGCTCCTTGAGCTTTCTGCTGAAGCCTCAAAAGAGTAATCATCTCAACAATTGTCGCACCCAATGTCTCCAAGTATCCATGAGAACCAACAATAGATCAATCCATGCTAAGAACCAAAGCAAATGATCAAATCCACCAAATACCAAGAGAACCAATAAAATCTCTGTCAAAGCTCCAATTGCAGAATCAGGAAGCAATAATGACAGCATGATTTTACATCTCCTCATAAGATCATATGCTTTAATGAATATAGCATGCTCCCAAGAGCATCCATATCGTGCCAATACTCCAACTAGTATCAAGTACATTATGACATAATACCAAACCATCTTGTAAGGAAGGATCACTTGTCAAAACTAACAAGTCATAAATGACATCCAAGCCAAAGACTTTAAGGGTCCTTGTAATGTCCCCTTTTTGACCGAGACGGGAAATAGGGACGATTGCCTTAAATTCTTCTACTATGCCAATTGATTGCAATTAAATCAAGTAATGGAAGTTGAACCAGTGATAAACTGCTATTTCTGATATAACAAATAACCTATGCAATTTAGAAACGATAGCAATATCTGATATACAATGTATTATATTATGAATACTTCTTTATCACTTATAGTGGTAATAAGATGGTGCTATATCTGATATGGTCGATTATCCTGTGCAATTGATTATGTTAATTTCAGCAATTGGTTTGCAATATCTGATATGACAAATTGATTATGCAAATATATATACATATATCGCTTGAAGCAATATTTTGCTGTTTCAGATTGTTATTGAAATGCTTGCAACTTGATAATGGGTGCTGTGTCTGATATGCAATCCTTTATACATGCAATCCCTTGGCACTGTCTCTGATCTGCACTATAATGCTCGCAACTGATAATGCCAAAGGCACTTGCTCTTAACAGAGCAGATCTATTATGGTTAATATAAAAAAGAGAAAAATGTCCGATGATCCAAGAATGATCAAATCAAATGACTTCTTATATTCATTTTATGAAATGAAGAGTCATGTGGTATAGACGCTTCTTATCCCTTCATTCTTGACAACTCCTTAATCACACTCCTTCAGTTAATGACGATTATTTAAATGACTTTATCGCATAACAACTATGGATTGGTAATATTAATCGCACCCTTATATTTATGATAATCGTTGATCTCTTAATCTTCCTCATGTCCTAATTGACATAGGCTTTAATTGGTGATCTCTTACTTAGTCTATTACTTGGTAATCGGTTTAGGTTGTAACTCTGTGTCTTCAGTTGATCATTACTGAATTAACATCTGTCTTCTTTGGGAGTTGATATTCTTGTGCATGGAATGCTATAAGTATAGGGGACATTACAGTCCTGGCTAACCAAGATGTCAACATCTTCAATTGCATGAAGATAAACATCTCTTGGCAATGAAACTAAGAATGTGAAAGAACTCTCATGTAGCAACAGGATCTAAGAGTTCCTCCGAGACATCCACAAACATTGAGGAAAATCATCCATCACAAACAATGAATCTATGTCTTTTCCAATAACTCCCACTGAACCATGATATTGAGCTACACATGGCATCATGTCAAAACATCTCCTAAATGAAAAATCACAAGGTTACCTCTAGTTTCCAAGATGGGGGAACAAGTTTCTGGCACACTGATTATTTTTTGCCAATTTTGGGGGATGGCTAGGGGATGATGAAGGGGATGACTATATAGAATATAGTGAAAATTTTAAATATATAGGGAAATTTTAAATGTATATATGAAAACATAGATAAAGCATGCATATGTACATTATAGAACATTAACATATAACATTTGTGTTCAGAATTCATTTTCAATACTCAATATGCATTCATAATTTAAGAATTTAAGAAATCATTGTCAATACGCATGTGATATCAAAAAATGACATACAAAATGTCCAAAGGCTACAATGCTGCTATATAGTTTCATTTTCAAATCCTATATGAAAATACAAAAAAACAGAGTACATTGCTACCCCCAGTTTGCATCTCCCAACACTACATCAAAATTAAAGTCTTCATCCAAGTCATTGTGTTTGTCATGGTCCACCACATCCAACAAAACCCTAACCAATCCATCTGGTCTCTCCTCATCATCAACCTGGGCAATGTCTTTGGGATTAACATGCCACTGTAAAGTTGGAGTTTGCCGATATTCTAGAGTGTGACGATCTTGAAGTCAAAGAGCATTGTGCAAGACCATTAGCTTCTTTGGTCTAGAGGTAAGTCTATTCTTCTTGAGAGAGTGGATAAAGCCGTAGTGGACCAATTCCTTTCTGTAGCAGAGGAACTCGCAACCTGTGCAAGGAGGCAGGCGTGATGTAGAGGAAGGACCTTCTCTAGGACATCAACACAAAATGATAAAGTGTTTCTACACCAACTCCACTAGTATGCCTAGGTGCACTTCTCTAGACCTCTACCATTGGCCTAACCTGGAATCCTTGAACATATTGGCTTTGTACATCTCAAATGACATGGACACATTTGTTGTGAGGCATAAATGATCATAAACAACTCCTTTTTGGTGACATTCTACAATGCAACAATTCATCGGTACGAGACTTCTTGTTTTGTTCATTCTAGGAGACAACTTTCATGGACCAAAACCAAACCAAACCAACATAGGTTGTCCCAAACCCCCAACTCTAACTAGGAGCCTTCCTTTCAACATCTTAAAGGTGATTTCATTGAGTGTTTAGTTCTAAACACACGTCAATACTTTAACTTGTTTTGTTGCTGCCCACATCCCTATGACTGTCATAACCAGTCCCCTTTAGGACAGTCACTATATGACTAGCATCAAATCACCACAAATGTTCCAAACCACTTTAGGCAGGTTTTCCAGACCCATCTCCACATTCCTCTTCCACCACTTGTGCCAAACAACCAATCTAGACTTTGGCTTATCCACTTTTGTCTCTTGCTATTCTAGCAGTCTGATCTCTGCATTGTAAGCAGACCTATAGTCACCTCAATGCACGTGCAAACCTTATCATGGGCCCCTGCAAATTTAGGATATGGTACAATATGTAGTCATGATCCTCTCCACCCATTTTTAGGATTTTTCACCTGTGGAGGGCCAAATATGCAGTTTATTCACTCACTGGTTACCCTAGGTAGGGTTTGGACCTGCCAACACAAAAAATGCAATAACTAGCACAAAATTCAATGAAATCGAATGAAACCAATTGCAAAAGAAAGGTGATTCATTCCTGTATCACATCCAATCATGTGCAGGTCGTTACAAATCAGTACAGTCCATTCAAAATGAGAAAATCAGACTGCAACATGTGAGAAACTCATAAAAATGATGTTCTAATAACAATTTCTTGTTGCTTCTCTTTCTCCAACCCCTCAATTCGAGTTGGGATCACATATTTACGCGCCAGCAACCTTTCCTAACTGCCCAACCGACCAACTAACCAAGTTTTTAAGCATTACAACAAATATGACAACTTTGACAGTTTTGCTTGACAACTTTTATGCAACATTTTCAAATTTTGAGCATTTTTTACAACTTTTAAATACTTGGTCTCAAACTTTCCAAAATGGATCAAAATGATCCCAAACAGTCTTGAGTGACCTTATTGGAGCCAAATACCCCTAAACAACCTAGAAATCAAGAAATGACAAAATGCCAAAAATACACCATATATGCCCCTGCATCAAAGTGGCAGGCACCTTCAGGTGTATCCCTCCTATGCCATGTCCACCATCCAATAGTGTTGGTTTGAGCTAATACAGTTGTATGTAACGCTGCTTGTGGTTTACTCAATGTTGGACTACAAAAATGGTCAAAGTCAAGAAATTGTATGTGTAATATACAACTCTGTTGTGTGTTTATTTATTTTGTTTTGTTTTTCTTGTTGATAGAATAAGATAGAGAGTAGAGAAGTGCAGAAATATATATTGCAAAGAGCAAATTTACAACAATAGATAATAAATGACAGTATGTAAAGTCCACTTCCTAAGCCAGTTCAACATGGTGGGGACTGTTAGCCCATTCGGTTGATTTTCATAGGCTAATGAGTGGGTTTAGGAAATCTTGGAGACAATATCAAGAGTATTGTCATGTTCAGATAGTTATGACAAGTGCAACTTTATTTTCTAGAGCCTTTTTAGGTTAATTCTCCCACACTATTTGTAGTAAGTTAGTTATAGGCACCAAAAGAGTCTATTGAGTAACTATTTTTAGTATTGTTGGTGGGTTCAATTTTGATGACCATCTCGACTTTTGATATCGTCTAGGGACTTTAATTAAATAAAGATAAGCTATAAGTTAATAAAGTTAAATTAAAGATTTAACTTTATCCTTACCTTAATTTATCTAATTAAGGACTACAATGGGGCCAGTTATAGAGTAAAGTGAGATATTTTAAATATATGACCCTTTTAATTTAACAAGACTTTGGGGAAATAAAAGTAAACAACTTTATGTATTAAAGTTGTCCAGGAGAAAGGGGTCGACCCCCCTGGAGAAAGTTTAAAGGGATTTGTTGGCTCTCATTTGGACATGTTGAGTTTTGATTTTGATGTTTCTTCTGTTTTGGAGGAGATTACTTCTTCATCTTTGGTTTGTAAGGACGAAAACCCTTGCAGGCAACATTCTTTACGTTGTTGAGCGATACAATCAAGAGAGTACTTGGTGATTTTATTCAGAGGTCACATTTGGGCATATTCAAGATTACACATATCAGACTTTTAGAGCTTATCATCTATCAGATTTGAAGATAATAGATTGAGAGAAGATTGAAGAGGGTTCTTTTTTATCTGCTGATTATATCTTCTACCTGGTTGGCCACACTATTCCCAGCCAACCGTACAATTTCTGGAAGGGCCACATGAGGTTTCTAGGGCAGCTGTTGAGTTTTGTAAAAGCTGGAATCTGCATTTATTGGAGTACCTTGCTTCTGATTGAAATTTCCAGACCTAGCCATCCATTTTGGGAGCATTTTGGCACCTCCAGAATGCATAATATGTGACCATCTCCAGTTATTTAATGGCTGCATTTTGTGGGTATGTGGGATCTTGATATGTTATGTCATTTTATGATGTGGGTTGTTATTGTATTCGAGAAATATTGAAAAATCAGATCAAGAATTAAATCTGGAATTTTCAGCAATTTCTGAGCATTGTTCATTTTTTGAGCTTGTAAAAGTGCTCCAACATTATTTTTTTATCTGCACTATTATTGCCATTGTTTATATTGCAAAAAAGAATTCAAAACAACTCAAAACACAATCAAATACAAAAAAAATAAAAATTAGAGCAAAAACATGGCTGCATATTACACAATAACTTGCAATTTTCAAAGCTGAAATCATCTACAATCTGAAGGTACAAAGTAGATTACTGGAAATAGCCAGATGCTCAAAATTGATCACAAATGTTCAATGAAAATACCCATTTGCTTGAAATGAGAAATAATATGTTGCCATTGTAATTACTAGCAAATACAATGCCCATAAACCCTAGGTACTTCACCAAATGACTCCAAAATAGTATGGCTAGATGCAGAAATGTCTAACAGCAAGCAATTAACTCTAAGAATGCAGATATGAACCTTCCAAGTCCAAACGCCTGCCCTAGAACTCTCATGCCCGAGTCCTAGCAATGGTACAACTGGCATAAAGTGGTACGACTAACAAACGAGAGGTATGACCAGAAAAGACAATGAAAACCTCTTCAATTCTCCTCCCAAAATGTCCTCTACAAATCAGATATTCAATAAACTTTGCAAAATTGAAATAAATTTAAATAACGATAAAGTTAAATATTTAATTTAACTGTATTAATTAATAACTTTTTGTTATTTAATTTAAAACCTCTATGAACAATATAAAATGTTTAGATATTTATCAAAACTGAACCCATCGACAATAGTAAAACTAGTAACCCTACCAATTAGCCTAGTCTGTGCTTGGAATCGACTTACTAAAAATAGAAGTGTTGGAAGACTAACACAAAATCACTCCAAAAAAAGGCATTCTGGTTAGAATCTCGGTGGGAGCTTAACTTATTGTCAACACTTTCAAATTACTGGATAAATTCTCTCTAAGGTTTCATAACCCTAACTCATTAGCCTATGTGAACCAACTAAATAGTCTAAAGGTCCACCAACTCAACTGGTTAGGAAGGGGGCATTATTGTTTGCCCTTCCCAAAATTGCTTGCCCTTAAGCAATTTCATCTTTGGATGCTGCAAAATCTGTTCATTTTTTCACATGACATCCTCTATTCGCAAGTTTTTCCATTTGATTGCAAATTCTTTGATGACCCTCTTCCAACGAGTTTGCTCTCTAGTAGTATCAATGATGGTTTTTGCAATCAATATTAACTTCCCCTCCTTCTCCAATGATGGCAACTTAGATGAGAGAATCACATTCTGACTGATTGCCTTCTTGAGCCTAGATACATGAAATACATTATGAACTTTGTTGCAAGCTGGTAACTCAAGCTCACAGGCAACTTCTCCAATCCGCCAAGATACTCTGAATGGACCATAGGATCTGGGTTTGGGAGTCCGTATCTGCTGATTCAAAAGGTAATTGCTCATAGTCTAGAGTCATTTTCATAACCTTTTGGTACGATTGACTCATGCTGGCCCCAATTGGAAAGTTAAGCTTCCTTAGTTACCCAATATGGCATTTATTACCACTGTAGACAAGGTAAGTCATAGTGGGTACAAGTATTTCTGCAAATATTTAATTATTTCTAAAATTCTGGATACAACAGAGTACAAGGTGTTTTTTATGGTTTATTATAGAAATAAATTATTTATTAAAATGAATACTATCATCCAATGTTTGATAACCATTTGACTATGCATTGCTTGAACCTTGAGGTTATGGAAAATTTATAATGCTAGTAATGAGGTAATTTGATAAGTTCTTTAGATATTGTGTATGCCATAACTAGCCCTTCGCTGAATGTATCGAGGATGGTGACAAATATGATGATTCTTGCAATGTCGTCTACTCTTACAATGGTCTTTATTTACCATAACAGTGTTGTGTCTTTTTCCTTAAGAGCTGATTTCTTCCTCTGGTATCGGAGCTCTGGGTTCAGCACTAGGGCCTAGAGCTTAATAAGTCGAAGTTGCATTCCTCTAGGTGACTGAACTGTCAGAATTGTGGAGATATTTGGATAAGTTAAGAGTCTGGTTTTCTTAGACGGTTCAATATGAGAATTGAGTAAGGGGAAATATAGTGACTAAAAGCTAGTGAATGAAATTACTTCTTATGATTTAATACTTGTTGCATATGAAAGGTAATAATCTATGATGTGAGTGAATGATAGAATGATTTCAATTCATGTTGTTTGAATATTGACTGATTGAAAATATACTTGAATGGTACATACTTTATGCTTGATGTATTTAATGATTATGGCATACTCATGAGCTTGATATGGCTAGGAACTCAGTATGGTTATACTTTGATTCTTTATGTAAACTCCTGTATATGCTAAGTTCACTTTTATGGTTACCATTTAATAAAACCTTCTGTCATGAGTGAGTTTGCACCTAAGCTATGTGATGGTCATTGTTTAAAGTCACGTATACAATTTTTTGAGATCTACTTGCTTGTGAAGTCCAATGGGTTCTTAATGTGGTCATTACAACCATAAATGTTAGTTTTCGGTTTGGCTTACACAAACTGTGGTAGTCATAATCATGATTATAACCACTATTTTATAAGAGCTTGTCCAGACATGTGTGTTGCAAATCCCTTCTTTGTGCCTAATATTAGGGATACTTGATGCTTCTTTGGATACTATAGTTGTGACACTTCTGTTAGAGATTGTGTCATATACATTAAATGAGGCCATGTTAACAGTTTTGATGCCCCTAATTGTAATGTCCATTTCTGATTCTTGACAAATTCATTTTGATACAATTGTTAAGAGTTTATGATGTTGATTCTTTTGTTTGTTAGATGCTTGCATGACATCCCAATTAACAGCGAACCAAGGAAGAACTATGGTTTGTTATGAGCATTAAATATCATGAAATCATTCATATATGTTCAAGTATGAGCAATTATGTATGGTAGAACATATTTGGGATTTCTTCTAAAAATAAAGGAGCATGTGTTGGAAAGGTGTTAATTAGCTTCCAGGTTATCTTGAGGGAATACATAAAAAATAAGATGTTTTTTGCCAAAGCTGAAGTCATTTCATGAGTAAAAGATTCATTTACATAAATATTTGTGCTACAAAGTATTAAGTTGCGAGTGTTAGTTACTTTATTGTAAAACAAATTTGACACGTCATGACGAGATGGATCTATTGTTTAGGTCACAGGCAAGTAGGCATGGATGATGAGATAGACATATTATCTAGGTCACATGATTGGCGAGATGAACATATTTATTCATTGACTCTTTAGGTCAGATGTGAGTAATTGTGAATGATGGATTGTGACTAAAAATTACACATATTGGATGAATACTCATCTTATAGTCACACATTGACATGTGAGTATTTATACAATATTTTCATCTCTTTCAAAATTTTCATGCAATCATTCATATTAGATAAACATGGTGGCTAAAATTTGGAAATACAAGTATGGGATATTGTTTTCACTTTTGGAAAGGAGTTTTATAGAAGTAATTATCATTTGTTTACAATGTTTATAGTAGTTTTTGTATATAATTATTATTTAAATTTTAACTATTTTATTTCTTATGTATTTGAATTAGGTTAGACTTTAGAAAAGTTTTCATTATCATGTGATATTGTGAGAATGTGTAATAAATTATTGATATTGGTGACATTTAGATCAAAAAGAATTTATCCTATGCATTGGGCATAATGGTTATATGCTAATTTATGTAGATTTGTTGGTCTTTACTAGTATCATTTACAAATTGAACACTAGGCCACTTGATTTTCTTATGTGGTTGTCAATGCTTAAATTTTGAAGGAACTACCTTCAAATGTTGTTTGGAGGGATATTCAATAGACAAACATTTTGATTGGAAGTTATGGGTGTCGTAATTTGCAATTTTCTTATTAGATATAAACAACTACATTGTAAGATAGATGCAGCCTTTGATATATTTCTTTCTTTCCTCTTAACACATCAATTGAATGCATGTGCATTTACACATGGTCTAAGCACATCATTCACAAATTACAAGGGCTTATGCTAGAATGCTTAGAATTCTTACACATCATTAAGGGGAAAACATAATTTTGCTTGGGATCATTTTCTTTACAACAAATTTATTGCTAAATATCCTCTACCTTAAATGAAAAGATATACTAGATTTGCTTGGTATTCATTTTCACAAAAAATATTTTTTGATTATGATACTCTTTATCACTTAATGCATTGATAAATGATGATTATACTATTAGCATTGCCAAAGCTAGCATTTTATAAATTTTTTTGGCAGACCTTACAAGAAGAAATATTTTAACTAGACCATAATTGTAGTCACATGATATTCTACTCAAGTGCTATTAGACATTAATCCAGGTGGAGACACTTTTCTCACTTGTAGGGCCAAATCTAGAATTGGAATGCTGTCATTAATGTCAAAGGAAAAATCTATGGACAAGATTCAATGCACAAGATTTATGCACAACAACATTAAAGCAAAATAGGAAATAAGTTATCTTCTCAAAAGGTAATATTCTCAACACCTCCAACCAAACTAGTCTAGGAGAGGATTTGTCGCTTAGAAAATGCAATGTGATTGATCTTGCTATTGCCAAATTTGTTGGCTGATCAAATGACATGGGCCAATGTTTGTAGGGGCTTTGGGGGCTACCTCCTCTCTTTAAAAGAAATTGAAAATTGCCCTCAGGTTGTTATCCATTAGATCTTAGCTATGCTAATATGATTCAAAGGCCAATATTTTGATTAAGGTAAGCAAGCGTTTTGAAAGGGCACAAACCCTTTGACAAGAGCACAAATTTAACAATAATAATAGCATGACAACAAAGGACAGCCAATAAACAATAAGGAAACTGCAAAAGATAGGACAATACTAAACTTTACAAACAACCAACCCAAAGTCAAGGTGGTTTATAAAATTGTTCCAACAGTTTTTGTTTAACCATAGTAAAAGAATCTTTCTCTAATTTTTTCTTCTTAGAGTAAGGAAAATTAGTAAGATAACACACATATTGCTCTTGTAGCCCCGAAGCTTTAAAAGAGGAATCCAACATCATACTTCCACTGGAGATTTCCCTTTATTGTCTTCTTTCTACACCTCAAAGGATGTAATAGACTCCTTAAAAGCAATAGGAGAATGAGCCTTTTTCTTCTAAATGAAATGGTGTTTCCTGTTGCTCAAGCAACTCGTAGAAGTATGATCTTCTTTATAATAATGAAATTAATAAGAGAGTCTTCAAATTCAATGTGCTGCACCTAAACACCATATTTGGAAGACAAGGTAGTCCGAGTAGAGAGTGCCTTGTCTTTTGCTACAAACACAAAATCTAACAAACAACATATGCTTTATGAATTTTGTGATTGGACTAGTAGCACAATACTGCTCATAACTATTGGCAATAAGCATAATTCTTTTACCATTCTAGAACCTCCAATGACAACCTCAATAATTTGACCCAATCAAGAAACTTGAATGTAAAGATCATTCACCAGATTAAAGCTCAGAGACCAAATTTTATGACAAAGGCCATTCTTCTTTGAAAACCAAGGACCTTCTAGAAGAGTCTTCGAGCAATCTTCCAACTTGGAAAACAAAAAGAGGGAAAAAATGTTTGGCATAGCAGCTAATTGAACTCGACCTCTTTGGTTCCAATTGTGAAGCACATATCTTCTGATAATTTCAATGTTGGGTCAATTGCTGTAGAATCTCCCAATAAGTGAATTCCTAAGCTAAGCAGATGACTTAGGAATATGAGAATACATGATATCAATTTGAATTTGCCCCTTCATCTTTGCCTTAGTAAAAATCTAGGGCAATCACCCTCTCCAAGGTACCAACAATCACATTATAGGTGTAACCTATCTGCAAGCTTGAAGCATTAGCGTCTTGCTACATGCAAGTCTCCTTTTCACAAAGTTCGTTGGAAATCCGAGGGGACAAAGTAGGAACAAGAAAGGGGAAACAACGGCCACACCATTGCCTTCATTGCAAAGTTAGATTGGACAAGATCAACTCCAACCATCGATATGAAAACTTGGGAAGCTTCTTGAGTAAAAGGTTGTCATTATTATTGATTAAAGAATCAACTTTTGGGGGGAGATGAAAGCCTTTTCCTAGCCCCCAAAATAGACCTCCGTCAAGAACATTAGTTTGGACTTCTGTTGATATCTTCCCATTAGTTTCACGCCTCGACATATTTAGATGGGCCTCAAAGAGAATATCAAGGAGAAGTTCGTCCTCATTAGACTATTCTCTCAGCCAAACTTCATTCTCAACATGAGAACGTCTTTTCTCAACAATGCTTGAGTTAGACCTGCATTTATATAAACAGACGATACATTGTCTTCCTTAGCCTAGTCATGTGCTGAGATGTCTTGGTTAGGGAACACAACATCAAGGATGCCATCACTAGAATTGCTATGAATATCATCATCGCAAGGATCACCATTATCTACATCCAAATCAACACCCCGTTCACCAAATCCTGCCTCATTTGAAGTAGATTTCTCGTTTGCTGCCTCTAGAGTTCAAAGTATCACATTTACCATTATCATTTATTTAGGTCAAGGTAGGTTGATGTTTTGATTAGATAAGCATGAGAAGGGCTCGATCCCATTACAAGTCAGACATCAAGGCAAATGGAGTGAATCTCACAAGACATCAGATTGGGAAAAGAAAAACATACTAGCACCTAGAAAGATTTTGACTGGAGTGAGGAATCGATAGGAAACAAGGGTCCCGACATTAAACTTGAGACTTCTCTTTCGTGACACATGAAAGAGTATGAGAAGAAGAGGAAGAACAATTTTTCGCTCGTACAGGGCACAATCCAAGCAATAATATCATCTGGGACCCCACTATAATGGGAGACAAGAGGTGACCCCATCACTAGGGGATCAACTTCATATGAAGGAGGGACAAATGAGTGTCGAAGCAAAAGATTGTTATCAACCACAGGAGGAGATTGAATTAGAGAAGCAACCAGAATATGAGTTGAATATGTAGCAAGAGGAGCCGTTGTAGAGACATGGTGACTAAGTGGAAGATTGGCATCAACCACTGGGGGATCCGTGGTAGGGGCCAAAGCCACTCCCTAAGTAGGACTCTCATCGACATCTTGGGAAGAGCTATCTTCGAAAGAGACATGAACCTTGACTACTAAGTGATCTTCTTCAGCATTCTTCCACCAAATAGTAGTTCCTTTCTGGTGAAAAAGGGAGTAGTCCAGAGCCAAGTAACCAATAGCAAAATAGTGGCAACACCTGAAACAAAGGCCCTAATAGTCAAGCATTTGCATTCAAGGCCTATCTCCCACCATCAAAATCACATCCACATGGTGGGGTTTGGAAATGTCAATATCAACCAGGATACGAGCAAAGGTGGAGCACCCCATGTGAGAGGTAGAAGAATAGACTTTCAGGAAGCAACCAACAATATTTCGATGGCCTCATAACAAGATTCCTCTTAGAATTGAAGGGAAAGATTCAGGAAATGAACCCAAACTGAACATGCATGAAGTGGATCAGTGAGGGGGTTGAAGGAAGGAGACCATTGTTTAATTGAAATGAAGTGCTCTCTCCAATCCCAATGTTGACCCAACACCAAGTTTATGTCCTCAAAAAGGGAAAATGCAGCAATGAAAAAACCTTTAGCACAAGGGAATTGCTCAATCTTACTAGCAACAATGAGCTTCCAAGAGGTCGAGACCTAGTTGTGTAGATCAAGAAGAGAAGGGCAGAGGGTAGGAAAATGACACATCAAGCCTTTGCGGTGGTTGATGTCTTCATTATGAACAACATCCTCACCATAAACAATCATAGGAGAAGGCTTGACATTGGTGAGAGACCTAATCATCGACGAACATGCAAGACAAAATCTTGTAGCTTGTGCAAAAGTACAAGTCCCTGCTGCAAAACGACCAATAGCGACAACTTCAACACCATTAGAATCTACCTTTTGAATCGGGCCAAAAAGAACAAGAGTTGTGCCCAAGGAACGAACTCCAGAAGCATCAATGGTGGAGGAGTTCCCTTTAGAACCTCTAGCCCAACCTAACCCCCTACAAGAGAGTCGACCCTAAATTTGTTGAAAGGCAATTCCACTGTGCAGATTCACCTCATTGACTGCAACCAAAGACTTAACAAAAACATCTTGGGTAGATAGGAGTGCAAGAACGCGATCATAAAGCCGAGTGATAACTGTAGTAACGTAGTAGTCATGCTAGACACAAAGCCTATGGGCAACACAAGCCAGAGCAGGAGCAGACATTTCAAAATCCAAAATGGTGGGTTGTTATTATAGGTTATTTTTCAACAATAGGTTGATGTTATGTTATCTACAAAAGAGCTTAGAGAATCTAAAGAAAATATCATATGAAGGATCATATGAAGGTTAGATTGACATAAAATTTATGAAACAAATATACAAAGATTAATACTTACTCATTTATGCCTATTTAATGTTTCACTTAGATAAAAACTTTAATCTTGAAGATAAAATAGCTAATATTAAAATAGCTGATATGAAGTAATCCTATACTCTATTTCAAAGAAGGGTAACATTTATAAGGGTCCAAAGAGATACTAGACAGCTATAAGGGTAGAGAGATGGACTTGTTTTATCTTGAAATTGTGGCTGCCTCTCCAAGTCTGTGAAGTACATAGACAAATGTTAATCTCAGAGATTCCAAATCTGTAAGATACTTAATGTGTTCATTTATCTCACTTCAATTGAATCACAAGGTAACGTTTTAGGGTTTACTAACTTAAACTGAAAAATTCACAACAGGCGACACACTATCCTAGCTATAGAAAATTAAAACTTCTTTAAAACACAAGAAAGTACAAAAACACAATAATTTTTCCAGCCACTTGAATGACAAATACTCTTGCTTATATAGAAATCCCTTAGTTCAAAATCTGAGAAGCTCAAGCATTGTGGGTAGGTTGTAAGTATAAATATTACAGATCAACAAAACTCTGTAAATCACCAATCAACACTGAAATACTCTTGATTTCAATCTGATGCAGCCCCCCATGTGCACCCATTTGGCCTTGACAAGATCTGAAATTTAGAAAAGACCCTAATTCTCGCTTTCAAATATTGATCAATTACTTGCATTACATTTGCAATAGCCGGTTCTTCAGAGGCTTGTCTCTCTTAAGGCAATTTCACAACATTGTTTTGGATTGGAAACAAGAGACCCACACGACATTAAGCCTTAAAACTCAAAATTTAGTACATACCTAATCACAATTTATCTGTTACTAATTGCTAATTGGCTAGCAATCATAGGAATTGATCTACTGAATCTTGTCTCATGACGACAGCTACAGTTTGAATGCTCGACTCTTGGTATAAAGTCTCAAGTAATTAGTAATTTTGAGCCACAAGAATTTAGATTTGTGTTGCATCAAGGGACTTTGCATTAACATCCAGCTAGGAGAAGGCCCCTGCATACAAAGAAAACGAGTTTAAAAGCTGAGAGATAAATCAATTAGAAGTTTAAGCAAGAAATCAAATCCTTGGTGCCAAGACATTTTTGAGTTCCTTATGCAAAACGACTCTTTAATCCATGTCTAGACCAATGTGATCTGTTGGGCTTATGGGAATTTTCCTTCGTTGGCATTCATGGACCAATCGCATACTGAGGTGACAAAGCAAGTTTTGATTTAGGGATGGGCCATCAAATTTATTGGAGCTAGAATCCATGTTGTGGCACCTAGAGAGGACATAATTTTATTGGGCATAGGATAGATGTTATTCAAGGATCATATGGTGAGGCATATGTGGGCTTCAGATAAATGCATACCCTTTATGTGGAAATGGCTGGTAGAGTTTTGGTAATACGCCCGACAACCTTGACAATCCGATAATTTGCTAGGTAGCCTATTGTTGCTAACCATAATCCAACCATTCAAGGCATTTGCATAGATTTGTTGTCATCTAGTATAGGTTTTTGGAACCAAATAGATGTTTTCCATTAGAGAGTAATCTTGAATCTTGTATTTGATAGAATGACCTCAAAACATGTGTTTGATGTAAAGAACTTGTTAGGAAAAGTCTTCTCCCCTATTTGAATCTTAAAAAACTCTTTAAAGTTTTGGGAGAGGTCAACTTCAACACAAACCCATTTTTGTCAAGTGGTATTATAAAACACATTTTGCCATGGTATACAAAGTGACCTAAAGGCTTAATAGTGCAATTTAGAAAACTCTTATGAGGTAATGATAATTCAAACAAATTAATCCAAATGGGGATTTTGAGTTTGGCTTATTAGCCACAACAAAATCTTGAGCTGATGAAAAAACACAAAAAATGCTTGGGTTAGTAAACCTAAATTAAAAAAATAAAAAATAAACCCTTGATCATATTTTGACATACTTCTAGCTTAATTCCATGAGATTCCTGGTTTTCAATTTTTTAACATTCTTTCACAAGAGATACATCACAAGCAATATCCAAAACATTATATTGTTTAAACCAAGTATAAGCATTATATAATTTATTAGCTCTTTGTGAATAATGTTAATCACTAGCAACTCTAATTGCAACAAAGATTAATTGATGCACATTTCATAATAATGGCTATTGTAAAGAGAGACATATTACCAAAGGACGAAGTGAGACAAATGGGCATTAATGCAATAGAGATAAATTCAAGCAAGTGAGATAAAACCTTAGTAAAGTCTGAAAACACAATCTCTAAGCAAATTCAAGCTGATAAAAACACAATACTATCTTGTTTAAGCGTGAGATTGCATGGACCTGAGATTTGAGTTTGAATATAAAATTAAAATAAAGGTTGAAAATAAATGTGTGAGGTTCAAATGTTTTAAATTGTAATAGAAGTTTGAGATATGTATAGAAGAAGCTATAGGATCGAGGAAGAATACTTCTAGTAATCTCTTTTGAAAGAAGAAATCACTGAATAAAAGAATTAGGAAGGAGTTCAAGAACACTTAAAAAGAACATGGCTGATTTAGGTATTACATTAGAGACAAAAGTGAAAATTGAGTTGTAAAAATACTTGGAAGCATACAAAATTATAAATGTCTTCCCTCTTAACTATAATAAGAAAAACATCAAATAGAAAGTTTAGTAGCAAGATTGAGGGACGTTGGGACGTTTATAAAATGGGGGTAGCCAACTTTCCGAAAAATAATGAGCTTGCGCGATAAAAATTAGGGGAAGAACGTTTTGCTCCGTGCATTACCAAATGGTTATTTTTTGGTGGAATTCCCATCCAACACTGACAAATGGATAGTAATGAATCAAGGAACTTACCTGATGGACGGCACCAGAATTTTTATGAAAGAATGGAGTCCAAACAACACTAAATATTTCTGAGAAATGGGGAGGACTCTACAATCTCTCCCAGGTTTAGTTTGACGTTTAGACCTTTGCAGATGAAAATAGGTTTAGAGACATGCAAACCAAGAATGGCACTTTCACCTGGACAAATCGGAGGAAGGGTTTCACTAGCATTGCTGAAAGATTAGACCGCTTTTTCTTTTTGGAGACTGGGAAATCCAGTCGGACACACAAGCGGCAACCATTTTGCATTTCACGGGGTCTGATCACTTTCCAGTGCACCTAATTGTAAGACCAGAGGACCCCCTAGTTGGAAGCCCTTTCAAATTTGAAAATATTTGGTTTAAAGATCCGAGCCTATATGATTTGGTTAATGGATTGTAGAATGAGATCAACATAGGGATTCACTCCTGACTCTATCAGCTAACTTGGAAAGTAGGGACAAACGACCTCGCAATTTTAATTGCAAGAGACTAATTTCCTTATAGTCTTACTTAACACTGAATGATGATCAACGATACTCCTTATGATTGCTTATATATAAGATTAATAGCTAAATCACCGCTATCTGTAATATGACGATTGGAATATACAAGATGATGAAGTCTATTTATATATATATAGAGAGAGAGAGAATACTCAATATTATATTTATGATATGCACAATCTGCTAATGATATTATAAGAATCACTGCTGTATGCAAAGATTATATATTCCAATTGGCAGATGTATAGTTGGCGTTCTCTGATATTTGAATATGAACTATGCAATGAACTTCCTTTTAATGATGCTGTATCTGATGTATCTGTATAACTATGCAATGATGATTATGTCTGATATAAATAGGCTGCTATATCTGATATATTGATCTGTATATGCAACGATGAGTTGATGCTTTCGGCAAAAGCGACAAGGTTGCTGTTTTAGAGAGGGATATGTATTCTTGCAACTATGATAAGGCTGCTCTTTCTGATCTTAACTATTAACTTCCGCAGTATGGCATCGTCTCTGATTGATAGTTAATCGCTTGCAACCGGATTGTGCCAATTAGGCAAGTGCTCAACCGAGCAAATCCAAAACGGATAAAGAAGAAATAAGTTTTCAAATCTGATGCCTAATGGAGTGATATTGAGTGCCCTCTTTATATCATTCGAATGGTTGATAGTTAATGTTCAAAAGACAAGTCCCAAGCCTTTTCATGATTGTCTTCCTTCCTCAGTCGCAGCATTTCATGTTAATTGCTGATTGCTGATTGCTGACACACAAATACTAAACGCTGCACAGGTAATAATTGCTGCCTGGGTAAGGCTAATCGCATCCCTTTGACTTAATTAGCAATCGCTGCCTTTAATCGTGTAACTTCATGTTAACCATAGTTTTGTTGTCAATACGGTCGCTGATCGACTCCTTTACTGCTGTAGCTTATCATAGCTGTTCATTAATGAACAACAGTTATTGTGAACCACATTTTATTCGTTTGTCTGTATTGGTCGGTCTGATCAAGGCTATCTCATTTTCTTTTTATGACTTAAAGCAAATGCTCTTGCCTTGAATCGATGTCTTTTGCCAGCTACGTATTCTCAGAACTGACGTTTCACCTTGATTAATTAATTTAGCCTCTATCTAATCGCTGCTCAAAGCGATATCCCCTTAAGTATCGTGACTGATATATATTTAGTCAATAGTCAATTATATCATTCAATTGATATACTACGTGTCCTCATCGACTCTAATTTGCTTGTTCCATTTGATAATAAGTTTAAATCTTTCATTTAAACTTGTTTAATCGTTTATCGACTCTTCTCAAACTTTGGTTTTAAATGGGGAAATTACAAAGCCACATCAAGAACAAACTCAAGATTTGGAACAAGGAACAATTCAAGAATAACAAGAATATATTCAAAGAAAAAGACAGAGTGGAGAAAGAATTGCCTGCCCTTTAATGAAGTTGTGATTGAAAAAGGCATGAGCGCAAATGACCATGAAATGGAAAAATGTCTAAAATAAAAATTAACAGAACTAATGGCCAAGGAAGAATGCTATTGGTGCCAAAATCCAAGGGAACTTTGATTGAAGAAGGAAGATGGAAATACCAAGTACTTTCACAAAACCTCGATTGCCAATAGGAATAAAAGAGGATAGTGGAAATAAAAAAGAAGACAAGACTATAACACAATCCGTAGAAGTAAACCAAGAGGCAGTTAGATACTTCAAAGTAATCCTAAACAAAGGAAGTAAGGAACATGGAACAAAAAGAGATAACATCTTGGAAAATATATCATGCACAACTTTACAAAGAAATCACAAAGGAAGAGGTCAGAAGAGCTACTTTCCAGCTCAATCCCGACAAAGCCCCTGGGTTGGACGATTTCCCAACCGGTTTCTTTTAGCGCTTCTAGGATATTGTCGGTGAAGACTTATACAAGGTTACTGAGGATTCCAGAAAGAAAACAACTATGCTTGGAGACATGAACCACACCTTTCTTGCACTTATCCCCAAGAAAAAAGATTCTCAAAGCACGAGTGAGTTCAAATCGATTGCTCTATGTAATACAACCTACAAAATTATTACAAAAATAATAGCTAATAGATTGAAAGGGGTACTCAAAACATCATAGTGGAGGAACAAAGTGGCTTCTCTCCTGGGAGGTCAATTGTGGAGGGTACAATTGTTGCTCATAAAGCAATACACTCAGCGAGGAAAGCCAGAGCAACAACTATGGTAAATGAACTTGATATCCTGAAGGCTTATGATCTGGTTGATAGGCAATTTCTAGCAAGTGCCTTCAATTTTTTTTTGGCTTCAACATGTGGATAGCTTGGATCAGTAGTTGGATTAATACCCCAATTTTGTTTTGTTTTGGTGAATGGTGCCTCACAAGGTTTTTTCACCTCCTCAAGAGGAATAAGACAGGGTGATCCTTTATCACCCTTCCTCTTTATCATAATGGTTGAGGCACTAGGTAGGAATATTGATCATCTTAGAGTTGAAGAATGATGGAAAGGGATGGATCTCACTCATGGCCTAACTCTTGTGACATATCAATAGTTTGTTGACGACACCATGCTCTTTGGTGCAACCAATAAATCTGAAGCAAGAATCATCTGCTCCCTATATGACAACTATCGTAAGGCTTCAAGCCAAAACATCAATTGGTGAAAATCACAGGTTTTCTTCCTCAACACAACCAAGTTTGCAAAGAGATATAGTGATAATTTTAGATCTGAGGCGCAAATTTCTCAGGAAGATTTTTGGGGATGACTCTTTGCAGGGAATAATAAAAAATGCTATTGGGAAAGATTGATTAATAGCTGCAAAAATAAGATGGAAATGTGGAAAGAAAAATGGCTCACTTCAACAAGAAGAATCTTGATTTTAAAGTTAGTGTTCTTTTGCCATCCCAGTTTATTCTATGTCCTGCATGAAAATTCCGAAGGCCATGTGTTGATGTGAGTTTTGTGATTACGCCAACATGCAGGATGAAACACTTAGTATCCTAGGATAGAACACCAAATATCAAATCCTCTCTTGTATATGGAAGCTTAGATGCTAAACATATGACAATGTGTGATCAACTAAGACAACCACAAGGTTACTTCTAATGTTGGACTTAACTCGGTTTTGTGATGTGATTCGCTGGTAATCCCTTGGGGAGTTACTTAGCTCTTTTGTGGCAGATCTATCAACTTTTTAAATGTGAATGATAAAACAATTTGCTCTTTAAACTACTTTTAACAACGGTTTGAAATAAAGTGCAAACAGATGAGGGTTTAGAAATCTAAGCTACTTCTAATTCAACTCCTAATGTAAGACGATGTTGATGTTGTGGTGAGACCAAACAAGTCTTAGCTTCGCCAAGTCAACTACGCTAAGGAGGGTGCAATCTTCTAAGGGTGCAAGTATGATTTTCAAACCACTTGTGCTCATCAAAATCATAAATAATATGAATCAATGAACATGAAGTAATTGAAGTGATGTGCTTGCAATAAGGCCTAGACTAACCTTACACTGTTGTTTGCAATCAACAAACACCAAAACGTATGGACACTAGTTTCACCATGCTTTCAACATCTTCCATTAAACTATCTAACTATCTTTACTCCAACTATTTTAAACTTCTAATATTTCAAAGCAAATTTAACTAAGTGAGGAATTATGAAACCATGCAACACTCCAAAATAGCTTAAGCAATCCACCATGTAACCAACAATGAACTTGCAATTACTTTGGTAGTATTTAGTCAACAATTTTTCTAATTCTCCCCTTTACAAATGAGAATGCCTTGCCTTATATAGGGAGCTCAATTACAATGAATGACCAAGATTAACTTGAGATCAATGACCAAGGTTGATCCAACACTACCCCAACTCAACTACCAACTACAAACCAATTACAATTGGACACTAATTCAAGGGCCAATGAAAAATTACATTGCTTTTATGGACCAATGAGAAAATAGGTTAGGTAAAAACATGAAGTCGACTCCACATGTACACTTGGAATGATTTGATTGGATGAACTTGGACTCGTGGAACCAAAATCATCTGATTGGTTGAAGATGAATGGGTGCCACCTTAGCATGTTTATCTTGTAAGCTTCATTATTTCCACTTCTCTATCATCATAATGAAGTCTGCAATTCTGGCAATATCTCTTGATACTCAACATTTTCAAGCCTTCGATTGATTGTGATGGCTCATATTCCCAAATTGCTTTATCTTCATGAACCCTCTATCCTTTTCATCTTGAATTCTCCTCATTGACATGATTTTTGAACTTACTTGTACTTGAAACCTTGATCTTTGGAAGTGATGTAGATGCCTCATGTAGTTGGATCTTTTAATTGAACTTGGATTTCCTAAGGAAATTCAAGTTTGTGATGATCTCCATCATCAGTAGACTTGATCATGATGTTGCACAACTTGCCCTTCACATTCTTGATAAATGGAACTTGAACTTGGATTGAAATCCCCTTTTGCTCATGAAACGCCCGACCTTGAACCTCTTCTTGGTGTATACTTGTTTGATCAATCCTAATGTTCTGCTTGCATTGTTCATGCATCATCCTTTCCCTACAATCATTTTGTCCTCGAACTTGGCTTACATCTTGACTTGTACTTTGCCTTGTTGAAGCTCCTATAATCATCTTGATGTTGGAATCCTGCTTGCATTTGAACACCGCCCTTGCACATAAACTATGGAAATCGATATTGTAAATATTGTTGTCATTGATGTTAAAGAAGATTTGAACATGATTGCTTCCATCACATGGCTAATGTCAAAAAGGATCGATACAAACAATATCTCTGCAATGATTTATGTGCATCTTGGACGACCTCCATGGTGAGCTAATGCAATGATTTTGATGCCCATATTACTGATCACGTCTCATGGATTTTGGTGCTCACACCTATGAAAGTTAAAAATAAACTTATAATTTTTTGAGGGCCCTTTTAGATTGTCCAACCAAGCATGGTGGATCATATGTTTTGGGGGAATGAAAAATTAATTTTATTGCATTTAAATGGGCCGTCTGCCTTTGCATGATTGCCCCTCTTGGGGAAATAAAACAAAATTATTCATCCTCATATGTGGCCGACCCCCTTTGATGAGTGACCCCTCTTGGGTGAAGAGGTGCATTTGTGTGGCATAAAAAAATGTATAGGCGAAGATTAAAGCATGCATTTCAAAGATATATCTTCCTCATTTAAAGATCTGAAGCATAATTGTGAGCAGATTAAGAAAAAAATAATGAGCAGATTTGAAAGAGATTTGTGAGCAGATTTAAAGAAGATTCAGTAAATGAATTAAAGGACATTCATGAGAAGATTTGGAGGAGAGTTATGAGGATTTAAAGGAGATTTATAAGCATGTCGAAAGGAGAGTCCTTTAATTCTTAATGTTGACCTAATTATCATTCTTTAGAGAATGTTCTTTATTTCTTTTACTGAATCTTCATTAAGAATTAAAGGACATTCATGATAGTTAGGTCAATTTTATTAATAATATTGACCTAATTATCATTCTTTAGAGAAGCAATCTTTTTGTGGTTATTGAATTTTAAAATACGTAAAAGTTTATGTTATACTGACCCTCCCTCCGTTTTAATATAAGTGTAGGTGCTCATCGTTTGGTATCAGAGACATGTTCGTTCAAGAATTGGCTACCCGCTAGAAGGTAGATCTTGAAAGCACACATGGCGAGTCGAGAAGGTTTCTTTTCACATAGAGCCACATTGTTTGGCGAAACAAACTATGCATTTTGGACCAAAAGGATGCAAAATTATCGAATGGCTTTTGGCTTTCACATTTGACAATTGGTGGTGAATGGCTATTAAACTCCATCAACCCCACCAATGAACCTTGCTGGAAAGAAGCGCGGTGGAGATAATGTAAAAGTGATGAATTTGATTTTGTATGGTCTATTCAAATTACAGTTTGTCAAAGTAATGCATTGTGACAAGGCAAAGGGAATTCAAGGGAAACTTACAAACATTTATGAAGATGATGACAAAGATAAAAAGGCCAAGCTCCAAACTCATACAAATCGTGTCATGTCCCCTCTTACTTAAGCAGTGCCTAATTATCTTTTGTTGCCTTATGGCTCTTTCTGTTCCCCAGAGAGCTATTAAGTGTATGTTTGGGGGCCTATTTAGTGTATGTTTGGGGGCCTATTTGGGTGCCAACATTATTGGGGCAACTTGCCTTGAGATATGTTTTGACATCCAATATATAATTGACATTTATGGAGCATCTTTATCATCGATCAATTTTTATATTCATTTGTGTTCATAAATCCACATTGGAATTCATTGGGAGATTACAGTTTCGAAGGTGAGCTCCTCCCTAGTTTGCTATGGACCTTAATTTGGTAAAGCCTCTTTGAGACCGAATTGGATCGATAAATTACCATAATTACTAGCATTCCTTCATTCACTGTGATCTAGAGATCAACAATCATTTTCAGTATTCTTGCATCTACAATTCATATTGTATTGTCGCGGTTCAACACAAACATTCATATCGGCTACAACAAAGATTTCAACACCTCTGCATATCGGTGATAGCGATATAGTAATTCATTTGCACTAGGCTACCAACAGTAATATCACCTCAATATTATCAATGATCCATCCAGTGCAACAAAGTAGTGACAATGATCCATGTTGGCCACGCAAAGGCAATAATCTTTGAGACAAATATATGAATTTGAGTATTGGCAATATCAGAGATACATCAACGAAGGCATTGGAGATCATCGTGATATCATACGTCTTTATTTTTGGCATTTGCTTATTTTAAGAACTTTAAAGTCTATCAAATAGATGTCAAGTCAACATTTCACAATGGTAATTTAGAGGAAGAAGTATACATTGATGTTCAACCTGAAGGATTTCTATTATTAAAAAAATTAGTATTATGTGTGTAAGTTGAAGAAAGCACTTTGTGGGATAAAGAAAGCCCCTAGAGCTTGGTATTCAAGACTTGACAAATATATTTATTTGGCTTCAAAAGAGGAATTGCCAATACTAATCTCTACATCAAGACTAGATGTGAGAATCATTTAATTGATGTGGTTTATGTTGATGACATTATCTTCAGAATATCTAAAACTCCTAGAAAATCTATAGCAAAATATTGGAATCATGGCAAGAAGTGGAAATTGTTCTTCGCTTAAGTTGGAAACATTGTAGGAGTTTTAATTAGTGAAGAAAAGGTGAAAGTCCATGCATGAATTTTTGTAAGGGGCCAATCAAAAGATAAAGGTATTGAAAGAAGGTAAGAGAAGAATTTCTCCAAAGCTCGCAGCAAATCTAAGTCCAAATAAACGTATTGAAAGAAGGCAAGAGATAAGAATTTCTCTAAAGCTCACATCAAATCTAAAGTCCAATATTGGAATCCTGGCAAGAGAATTCACATAATGCAATGGAAATCAATGAAGAAAAACACATTTAGTGATTCTTCTTACAAATCATATGACGTTGGTAAAATTAATTTTAATTGTTATATTTCTATTAAAATTGTTGGTGATGATTTTTGGTTGATTAACTTAGGTGCTTCATTTTATACAACTCCTCATGAGAAGTGGTAGTCAAAGTACAAGAAATGCGATGGAGAAGAAATGTTTATTAACACTATATTGCTAGAGAACCATTTAGGCATATCAATATTGCAAAATCCTCAATTCATTGCCACAACCACATTACCTAATATCGTTTAGTTTGGCTTGAGATGCCCTTTCTATAGTACAGGTATAGATTTTAATGTTCAAACTCCAACACACGATTATAATAATATTCTTGGTATTAGTCCTACAAGGACTAGAGGGAGACAACCAAAGATGGATGAACTTTATCTAACCACTAGGAAACCCATGGTCCAACTCCACACTAAGCATGTCT
Source organism: Thuja plicata (assembly GCA_018584345.1). Lineage (NCBI taxonomy): Eukaryota > Viridiplantae > Streptophyta > Pinopsida > Cupressales > Cupressaceae > Thuja > Thuja plicata. Next base: position 3,136,837 of record MU227365.1, read on the forward strand.
TGCCAAGCTTTCCTCTCATGCTGACAAGTCATTCCAAATGGTTAGGGAAAGGTAAAACTAACTTTTAGTGATAAGATAATGAAGTGTCTCTCAAATGTGTGGCACATTTGACGTTTATTAAGGAATTTAGTTTTTGTTTTTCAGATGAGTTGCTCTAGTATTTATCGCCTTTGTGGGAAAGGTTGTAGGTTATCAAGAAGGAATTTGGTATTGGATTTAAGAGATTAGACATGGTGCTCTCTTATAAACTATAAGTATCTTCTATGTGTAATTCAATGAATGTAACTGAACCTAGTGAATCATGTATGTTATGGCACCATAGATTTGATGACATTAATGAAAAAGGTTTGAAAATATTGATTTATATATGATGATTGTTGTTTCAAATTATTTTATGGATTTTGAATTTTGTGAACATTGTATGTTTAACAAACAAAGTTTTCTTATGGTGTTTTAAGAATAAACAAGATTTTAAAAATGATTCACAATGATTTTTTTGGTCCTATGGATGTTCTTGTTGTTGGAAAATTTTGGTACTATGTTTCTTTTATTGATGATTATTTTAAACAAACATGGATTTCTTTTATTAAGCACAATTTTGAAATTTATTTACAAATTTAAAGAAGCACTTGTGAAAAAGCAAACTATAAAAAAGTAAAAGTTTTGAGATTGGATAATGGAGAAGAGTATTGATTTAGGAAATTTGAAGAATTGTGTAAATATGTGAGACTTGCAAAATAGAAAACTACACTTTATTTTGCTGCAATTGAATGCAGTAGTAAAAAAAGTGTACACAACTTTAATGGTTAGAGTTCGAAGTTATGTTCATTCTAAATTTATATTGTGAATTCTTGCAACAAAAGTAGGAGACATGTTTATTTAAAAACAATGAATAGTTGGGTGATTCTACAGTAGTATGTCCCATTTTTTTGCCATAAGTGGGATATTCAAAGTTAATATTTTTCGACATTTTAAATTTTTTTGTTAGTTATAGGGAACAAACTTTCAATAATTCTATTTTATTAGTTATAGGGAACAAACTTTCAATAATTCTAGGGTGATGTAAACTAATAAGATATGGTGTTTTTCATATAAATTCAGAGTTTTATCATTGTTCAAGAATTATTTTTCTGATTTTTTAATTTTAATCAATTTTTATTTTTTCTATTATTTTATATTGAGTGACACAATTCCAAAAGATAACTTTTACTACATTTCTCTAATTGATTGGAAGTAGATCAGTAACTCCAAGGTTTAGTGCATGAATGTTTTTTTATGAAATATTTTATTTATTATTAATTGTTAAATTAATTCAAACATTTTTTTTAGAACTATATTATTTCATAACATATATTTTTTTAATTGAAATAAGGACATCTATGTGCAATGTGGTGCACTTTTTAAAAAAAAATTCTAACAATTTTGGCTATTTTCCATAGTGTCTCAAGAATAGAAATGCCATTATTCATTTGTAATGAAAATTCATTCATTTTTTTGGGGGAGGCGGGCGGGTGCCGACGGCGAAAAGCCTAAACAATATATATTAATATAGAGGAACAATTACAAAAATCTTAAAGACAATTCTGATACAATATGGCAATGACTTTTATTGCCAAATCCTTTTTTTCAAGAATATTTCCTATTCTGAGATAGAGTTTATGATAAAAATTCTACAGACCCAAACAAGGCATGTGCTCAGATAAATAGAAATGCCCCGATATAGAAATCAGCATATGAATCATACCCAAAAGGTAGTATTTAGCAGTGTTGTCCATTATTCTTCATTGACCAGAGAACACCCTAAATTGGCAAATAGTAATTCAGCTTCATCATGAGCTGAAAGTAAAAAATCAATTGCAGTCACCTTTGAGCAACGTCCACCTTGTCTCCATAGATGACAAGACATAGGGAATACGTTGTGAGGTTGAGCTCTGCTCTGTATTGTTACACTGATACACACA
>MU227365.1:3138938-3161281 GCA_018584345.1 Thuja plicata
CTTGAAATTGATTCCTCAAACAACACACTTCTATTAGTGAGTCCTCCAATTTGAACAAGGCCCAAGAGACAACTGCAGAAGGGAGGGCCGACAAATTGCATAATAGCCAGTAACAGTCAAGAGCAATACCATTCATGATTATAAGGAAGAGGATCAAACACTAGCTGCCACCTGTATCTGCACATAAACAAAGCATGGGAGTTAGATTAAAAACATGTGCCGTAGAATATGGAGTGTTCTTATGGTGTTGTAGACGTGATATAAGTCTCAGCACAGTGCCCAATCTGCGCATATTCTATAATTTCATTCCATGAGACTACATCTCTATAAGGCTTTCATCAAGTAATTTGAGTGCAACCTTAACTCATCCTCCATTAGTCTCTTTGGCTACAAGAATGTTAGTATCAATGCCATGTGAGGCCAATTCATGACTGGATGTATACTTATGAATATCTTTCCTTCAGCTGCCAGTCACTTTCTTGAGCATTTTTGTTTTTCAACACTACCAACTACACTGTTTCAACATGAACCTCGCGTTGATTGAGCACTGTCTTGGTGGCAGCAATGTTCTTGATATTAATAATTTACTTGCTGTTACAGCTAGCAACAAAATTAAAGCAACACTAATACAAACAACAATTACTTCATTGTCAAATACTTTCATCATGAACAAACTACTTAAGCATTGCATATACATTTGATCACTGTCTTTTTATAAATTATTTCTGTTCACTGTTTTCCTTTAACCTAGATATCCATGGCTTTGGCAATGTTGTGGCAGTACCTTTGTCATCATGAGTTCCATATAATCAAGCATTTTGACAATGCTGCTGTTATTTTCCCTTTCACGGCTAGGATGCACGCGCGTGAACCTACTTAAGGACTGAAAAAAAATCTGAATATTATTCACCCGAGTTCGTATGTTCAGCACTCCTTCCACTCTTCTCAGACGTTCTGATGACAATATTCCATGGGTAAACCTTATACTAATGTTGCCGTCCAAGAGGAAGCGAACACTGTGTAGAAAGTCCCAGACACTAACAGTGAGAGGCATGTTGGAGAGTTCATTTTGGTGGAAGGTAATCCCATTCAGAATAGTGGAGGTTATCATGAATGACACGGTTCGCTAAAGAATCTGTAGCTCCATTCGCTTCTCTGTACCAATGGTGGACTTCAAACAAAGCAAAATTTTTTAACAACCCAAAGGCCTGTTGTAGGAAGTAATTTCAAATTCCAGTTTGGGATGGATGAATGACATAGAGCTCTGATTACAATCGTAGAGGCCCCCTCAATGTATAAGTTATTTACACCCCATTTAGCTGCAAGAGAGTCACATAATCAGAGCAGAGTTTTCTGCCACATTGTTTGTTGCATGAGCAATGGATTTGCAAGTTGTCTTAATCACCTTGCCATTATGGTCTCTTAGAATAGCCTCTGCCCATGAGGCCCCTGGATTCCCTTTGAATCAAAGGCCCATCAAAGTTTAGTTTCGCCCAATTTGCAGGGGGGGTATCTAGATGATTTTTGACCTGTCTATTTTTGTATGGAGGATTGATGGACCCCTGAGCTAGTGGCAATTTAAGGTGAGGCCACATTCTGAGGATGAATGCGACACATGATGAATTTTTAAAGAAAATTCATTCATTAAAATAATTATAGTATTTTTTTTATTGGTAAATGACAGCCTTTTAAGCTGGTAAACACTCACAAATGTAAATCCCAACCTTGGTGGCAGCCTCACCAACGAAGTGCTTCAACCGCTGCTCCAAATGGGTCATCCTTAAAATAATTATAATATTACAAGAAGTAAATATTATAATTCTTGAAAAACGAATATAAAGGGCTACTTCAAAAATTATATTTCAAATTGGCTTCATTTGATCCTCAAAGGTGAAGCAAAATTGCCTTTTTGTTATATTTTTGTTGGCTTCATTTGATCCTGAAAGGTGAAGCAAAATTGCCTTTTTGTTATCATTTTTGTAGGTGTGGAGTAGAATTTGTTGGGAGTTTGATTTGAGCCTAGGTAACCTATTCTATTCAAGGGGGTTTGATCTAAGCTACTTTAATCAAACCCCCCTTTAGGCTTAAATCATTAATTTTGTTTTTAAAATATGTGATTTTAGGCAAATAATTTAGACTGTCCAACAAGTATGACACACTATTGTGGGATCAGCCACTTAATTCACATTTTTTTTAAATATTGGGTTCTTAACTCATGTTTTCCGTTGTTGTTGCTTTTGATATTGAAGTAGATCACATGGACGTAAAAATTACATTCTTGCATAGAGATTTAGAGGAAGAAATATAATTTTTAAAAAAATTGAATTTTTTTGAAGTGAAGTGGCCAATACAATTGAATTTTTTTGAAGTGAAGTGACAATTCAAATGAATTTGTAAGTCAAAAGGTCTTTATATAGTTTGAAGTAGTTGCCATGTTGTGGTACGCCTTAGAACTAGGTTTCGCTAGAGGCATAGTTCATCATCATATTTGCTTCAAATAGATTGGTGATCACATTTTAATTGTAGATGCCTTAGACCTAGGTTTCGCTAGAGGCATAGTTCATCATCATGTTTGCTTCAAATAGATTGGTGATCGCATTTTAATTGTAGTTGTATATGTCGATGACATTTTACTCATTGGAAACAAGAAGGCAATAATCAAGGAAGTCAGGGCTAATAGAAAATTGTGGTCGGAACAAAGAAGTACATTGAAATTATTTTTCAAAGGTTTAATATGCAAGATAATAAACATATGAAATGTTGGCACTAAATTATTTTTGAAACAACATTCTAATTCTCAAGATGGTGTTGGCAAGTTGTTGAATATATAGGGCTTTGTGATTTTACATTAGATTAGAGATCTTGCTTGTAGATCTACAAGTAGCTATGCTCTTGTTATTGGTGGAGCACTATGTTTGATGAGTAAAATTCTACCTATAGTTGCTTTATCCACTACTAAAGCTAAGTATATGACTATGACACAATATGGTTATAAAGATTGAGTGTTAGTATTGGTTTTTGAGAGCAACATTGACAATCAACAACCTAGGATTTCCAAAGATCAAGATCAAAGGAAGGGATTCAAATGGTATAAGGAACGATGACATTCACAGATAAGGAAAACAAACACAACTAAGGACTTCAGCACCATTTCAAAGTTCACACCAAGAAGTTCAAAATTCTGGATCGAAAAGAATATTAAAAAGGAGGAAATTCCAAGTTCAAGAAGGTTTAAAGACAACAATTTGGGTATATTTTCCCAAAAACTCAAATTCCCAAAATTGAAAAAGAATTGTTCAAAGCCAAAGAGATAAGCATGCTTAGGTGGAAACCACTTCTCTCCACCAATCAAATAATTTCATGACAAGGTGTCCAAGTTGAATGAGTGATCTTTTCTTCCATCAAGATAAGAGGTGCTTTCTTCTAGAAGAAAGCAATTGATGAGTTGTTTATTTTTCATCGGTCTTCATTAGATAAGCATTGTAAACCCTAATTAGGGTATAGTTGTCTTAATCTTGGTGTCAATCTTAAATTGATATGGGCCCTTGATTTGTTTTTGAACTCCTACATAAACCCCACTCCTCTCATTTGTAAAACAAAGATTCAGAGATTGTTGCATAAAAATTGCTTAAGTAAATTCATTATTCAATTGTTGGGTAATTTAATATCTTTTGCAAGTTGAATGGTTACTTATCTCTCACTTAGAGTAGATTTTATTTCCCAAGTTGTTAGATTGAATGAAAGATTTGATGGGAAAGCTTTATGTGGAATGAATATGTTCATACCTTGTATAGTTGGATGATTTTTAAATTTTTTGCAAGGTTAGTCTAAACGCTTGAAATATACTTAAACTTCTATTCTGAAAATCTTTTGAAATGCCTCAGATGATAGCATCGTCCTTGTGGAGTTGTTGAATTTGGCAAAGCAGGGATAGGTTTTGGATTCCACTTCTGCAATGTTGTCTCCTGAGTTCATAGGATTAATATAGAATTAGTTTAGAGTTAGAATAATCTTCCTAAACCCTCCTCTTTTCCACTTTGTTTTAGAAATCTTCGTAAAACCCAAAAAATCCCAAACAAATAGAAAATAGAAAAAAAAATTCGAATGATGAAATCTTGAGTAACCACGTAAGTCCCCTTGGAGGTTTTCAGCAAATCATCCTACCACGAGAGTCTATCTTGAACAACAAAATCACATGCATTTGGAACCTTGGAGTCGTCTTTGTGATCACACAGTTCACTTGTTTAACAGATTAGAGGACTTTGTTCAAGAGAGGATAGAGTGCCCTTGGTATTTTATTTTGTGTTGTCTGTGTCATAAAAGTTTAAAACACACACCAACATGTAGGTACAAACTTTTCTGATTTAGTGATTGTTGTGGTTGCATTGCATCTCTTGGAATGTGAGGGGGGTGGAATCCCTTGATAGAAAATACGTTGTTAAAAAATTTATTAATACAGTTAGAAACAAGGATACTCTTTATCTCCAAGAAGTTAAAGCTGCTTAGTTCATGCTGGCTATCAATCTTAAAAGCATCTGGAATGGTTCTTCAAATTATGTAACCAAACATGAAAATGGTAAAGGAGGTTCTGCTATGATGCCAACCAACAAATGGGCTCAATATGTCAAGGAATGTAGTGTCTCTCCTTTTAATAGGGTAGTTTGGATAATTATTGAGGAAACCTTTGGACTTTGCTCCATATATCCTTCCAATGATTATAGGGAAAGAAAAAATCTATGGAAATGCCTATACAACTTGAAAGACATCCCCCAAATTATTGGAGGGGGTTTTAATATGATAGAAAACCAGAAGATAAAAAAGGAGGCAACAAAATAGACTTGAAAGGAAATGAGCTCTTCTATTGTTCTAGGTTATAATCAAAGCTTAACCTCTTTGATCCCCTTGAAGGAAGAAAATATAGCCATAATAGCATCTGGTATACCTGGTGTAATTACTAGCAAGGCTTGAAAGGATATACAATAGACTTGATAGATTTTATGTGAATAAGGACTTTTTGAGTTTCCAACTTTATGAGGGATGTTGTGGAGTCAACAGCCTTCCACTCTATCTCACTATCATCCTATCATTGTTGATATTCAAATTAATAATCATAATAACAGTGTCACTTAACTACAAGCTTGTTCCTGTTTCTAGTCCATTATCCATTAAGGTGGATGTGGAGGAGGATATAGACCAAAATATTTCTATGTTTTCTTCCTATGCCTTGATTTGCAGGTTCAGAGGTTTCTGGCCTAGCCTCCCAAAGCTTCATGAATGGATCTCTAATCATTGGGAGCTTATCCTCGTGGATACAGTGCACATCTTTCCCTTGGCCAAGGGGTATTTTATAATGAAATTTGAAGTGTTTTGGACAAAAATAATATGTTGTGTGAACATTTTTTCAGTTGGGAGGATCGTTTTATGCTCATGGTTAAGCCCTGGCATATCGATTTCAATCCTATTTCTGATTCCTTCACCAGGTTTCCTATTTGGTTTTGTTTTCCTAATCTTCCCCTGCATTTATGGATTGACTCTTTCCTAAAGGGGATTGGTAATGCTCTTGGGGAATTTCTTTTGGTGGATGGTGATTCTTCTGACATTCTCCACTCTACTTATGCTCGCATTCTTGTGGATATTGATCCTTCTAAGGGTCTTCCTACGGAGATAGTGATCAAATCCTCTAAAGGAAGATGGAACCAGTCTCTGGATTATGAAGGGACACCCTTCATATGCAGAAGGTGTTTTAAAACAGGGCATTTGGCCGCTCAATGTGGAATGGGTAAAAAGAAAACTAATGCATCTTGGTGGAATGGTGCTTCTGCTCAACACTATGTGGTGGAAAAGAAGCCTGTCTCGCCGAATTTTTTTTCCCAGGTGGCTGCGCAGGGTTTGGTGGTGGCTCCTGAGTGTTCTCCAGTGATTGCCGAGGCTCTGGTATCCCCTGGTGTTGTGGGGGTGGTGGAGGCTAATGGTTCTGTGGATGTGACTCCTGCTGAACCTAATGACATTTTGGCTACCCCTGCTGGTAGATATGATCGTGTTGGTGCGGTTGATGATCCTCCGCGTGGGCAGGATGAGGCGGCTAGAGTTGAAGAGGGTTGGATTACTATTAAAGGAAAAAAATTCAAGACGTCCTCTTCCTTTGATATAACTCTTCGTTCCCATCAGAAGGGTGCTAAAGGTAAATCCTAGAATTGGTTGTCTTTCAACTTGGTTTTTCATGAAGGTTGTTTCATGCATTGTTTCTCCAAGGTTGTGGGTGCCTGTTGTAAAACCCTCACTGTGGTCTTGACCCGTTTCGTTTAGAGGGCATTTTTGAATATCTTTTGTGACTATTTTGTACAGGGTTTTGGGGCCCCTTCAAAACCTGTTGTTACGTTAATAAAAAACAGTGTCACTTGAAACCCTGATAAACTCTTGCTTCATGTTGATATGATAAATCTTGAAGACTAATGCAATGCAACGGTTAAGACAAATTATCTAGTGGATGCTAAAGCATAAGATTGCTATTGAAAAATAGAACATTAATGTCAATAGTTAGGAAATTATTTTTCAAGTTGTTGGTAAAAAAAAAGTTATGGACAATAGGAAAATCGAATATGATTGGAATGACAAGCTTCTTGAGGCTAAAAATGCTTATAGGAAGATCCCTCTAGATAAGATGTCAACAATGAGTTTGTTAATATTAAAAGTGCATTAAGAAGAATTAATAATAGAAAAAATAAAAGGTCTGAGAATTAGATCAAAATTGAATTGCACGAAAAACAGAGACAAAGGTTTGAAGTTCCTTTTTGATATCCTGAAAAGTAAATATGCTAGAGATAGAATTAGAAAGGTCTCTAATGAGAATTGAGTTGTGCAATTGCAAAATGATATAAAAGATATGTTTTTGGCAATTTTATAGAAAACTTTGTACTGCTGAGGACATAGATCCAAAGTGCCATGAAGCTAGAGAGTTTTGCAGATCTATTATTCCTAAGAAGTTGTCCAATGAGGATATTCATCGCTAGAGAAAGATATTTCCTTGAAATCTAAAATTCTATTAAAATCGTTTAGAATGTTAAGACTTGTGGGGATGATCTACTCTTGGTGGTATTTTATAAAGCTAACATAGATTGGACTTGCAAAGATTTTCTGTAAGTATACAAGGAAGTTGAAAGTAGAGGATCCTTGGGAAGTGATATCAATAGAGGAATCATTAAATTGCTTCCTAAAGAAGAGGGAGGCAAAGATCTCATAAAAAAATAGAGACCCATTACCTTTCTTAATGTCTCTTACAAGATCTTGGCCACTAGATTGATTGATATCCTCCCAAATTTATTAGTAATACCCAAATAGGCTTCATAAAAGGAAGATACATTCTTGGAAACTTGTTAACTAGTTGGAAAGCTATGAACTAGGCTAAAGATAAGAATCCAAATCCTGGTATATTTCTGTTAGATGTTGAGAGAGCCTATGATAGGATAGAGTGGTCCTTCCTACTCATGATTCTCCAAGCCTTTAGGTTCCCCAACAGTTACTTTATTGGGTTCAAATTTCAATGATTGATAATTGAGGCTCAGATTGATATGAATGGTTCAAAATTAGAAAGCTTCAAGTTAGAAAGACCTATTAGGCACGGTTGTCCATTGGCACCTTCTCTTTTACTTATTGCCTCAAACAGTCTTCACTATCTCCTAAGAGATTCTTGTATCCCTTCTAGGATTAGAGGCATACTTCTTCCTAATAAGGAGAATATGATTAACTTGCAAATTGCAGATGACACTAACCTCTTCGTAAACATGGAAGAGGCTAATATGGTCTCGTTGATGAGTAAACCCAATACCTTCCTTGGCCTTAGGGGCTAAATTGACGTCTTCCAAATCTATTATGCTGGGCTCAAACAAGGTGCCTCCTTGGTTTACCAAATATGAATTTAGTTGGGGACTCTAAAAAAGTTAGGTATCTTGGCATCCCATTTTCCATCAACCCCTGCTTGAAAGATGTGGATGTGGATTAAATGCAAAATTGAAGGTAAAATTAGTAAGTGGAACAAGCAATATCTATCTTTGATAGGTAGAATTCACGTTTGTTAAAATATTTGTCTTATAGTTTCTATTATTCCTTTGTTTGGTTGTTCAGTGGGTACCAAATTAATGATAACCAAAACAAATAAGGAAATTCCCCTGGTTTGATGGCAAAGGTAAAAATAAACAACACTCAATTAAATAGTGCTAGTACAATATGTAAAAGAAATGGAGAGGATTGGGTCCGAAAGATCTTAGAATTCACGACATGGCTTTAGCAGTCAAATGGATATTTAAAGCTATTGAAGGTCAAGAGCCATGGAAAATTATGGTTTATCATAACATTAGGAGATCTGTATCTAAACAAGCCAAGTCCTGGAAGGGGCTCCCTTATGGTGATATTCTTGTAGGCCCATTTCCAGTGTACCCTGCAAGATCCAATGTTTTTAAGAGTATTTGAAAGGCTTGGGAAGTTGTGAGAAACCTTTGCACTATTAACATTATCATAAATGATAAGCTTATCAAGAATAAATCCATTTGGTGGAACCTTCAATACAAAGAGAAGGTTCTGACGCTTCTTCAAAGTTGCTTTATTAGGAATTAGAACAATAAAGGCATAAAATGTTTCAAAGACATCACTATTAACAAGCAACATAAATCTTGGGCAGCCTTAGCGGGGAGTTTGATCTTCCTAGCATGCAGTGGAGAACATACTCAGTGCTCAGAGAGGCCTGCTCGTCTCTATACCTTCCTAAGAATGTTCTTTTTAATGTTGCTTGGTATAATGATGGTACCAAGCTGAGTAAGATTAATCCTAAACTTACTTACAATTCTTTGTGCAATAATAGTTCTCTTTACTCATCTTAACAATTGTGGAATTTTAAATTCTCTAATAAAGAGTCGCAATATATCCTTTGTGCCTCTTGTAACAACATCCTAGAGCTAAAGAAAGCATGCTTCAGATGGCTTCTCCTTCTTCAGAGGCTTCCCTTTAAACATCTGAATAATGATATAGATCTATGTAGTATTTGTAGGTTTCCTGATTCTAGTAAACACATCTTCTTGGATTGCTTTTTAGCTAAAGAGATTTGGAATATTTTTTGTTTTGAGTATAAATTGGTCTGAGATTATATAAAGAGCTTAATATTTTCTGGCTTTTGTTGTCTATTGAAATTCTTTGGCAAATATGGGTTACAGGAACGAGTTGGAATTCCGAGGAAAACAAGGGTACTTACTAGGTTTACTAAGAAACTCATATAATTAAATGTTGTCTCACAGATCACTGTCACCATGCAAAAAGAGGAAATTTGAAAAGCTTCTTGAGGAAGCACTTATCATTGTCAATTCTTTTGAGATTCTTTATGGACAAACTTGGGCAAACAATAAGAAAGAGAATCAACATTTTCTACAAGGCCTCCTAGAATTCGTCAACAGGTGCAATGAGAGAGATCCAAGAGAGGAGTAGAACATGAAGCCTGAGAAGCATGACATGACCAAATATCATAACACGAAGGCAATAATGTAGTATGTGAGGTAGACGTTATAGTTGGCAATCAACCAAGGAACCTGAGAGATGTGGAGCTCTTTAGTGAAAGCAAGAACATCTAAGTGGTTGTCCTTAACAATTTTTTGAGTCTATTTACTTTCGCTTTCACTTCAGTTTTTATGTTTGATATACGTCTAAGGGTTAGGATGACAAATGAGTCTCTTTCAACATGCGTTGACTTCTTTCTTTTTGGCATTTCAAGTGGTCTAATAGGACCAATTTTGTTAGTTTGTGATATCTCCATGGGATAAACTGTTGTATAAGGTTTTTACTTACTATCTTTAATTAAAACAAAAGGTATAATCAAACTTTAAGTTACATATTGATATTCTTCGGTTTTGTCTTCCGTAACTTCTCTTTTGTTCTTGAATGTGGATAAACCCATCAGCCTCTTCCTTGTTGTCCTCAATCATCTTGAATCGATCAAATCTTGAATTTCTGGAGTCATGCTTATTTGGATCTTTTGCACTATTCTTTGTGTCATCCTTAGTAACCTTACTAATCTATTCTCATCAAATTTAATGTTTGTCTTAATGTGTGGTGCCCTTTGGCTATAAATGATCTCATCCAATATTTCAGTACTCTTTTGAAGCTTTATATTTATTGATCTCATCCAACTATTTGCTTTCTCCAAGTTCTTTCTTATTGATACCACTTCCGCCTCTAGTCTTTCACATTCCTTCTCCCTGATCTTTAAATTCTCTATAATTATATCATTTTTCCTCCTAGCTTTTTCCAATTGAACTTTCAATTCTATAATCTACATCTCTTATTTCTCTTTGATTTTGAAATCTTTTGAGATCTACAGTTCTTGCTCCACACCTCTTTTCTTTAGGTTTTTGATCTCCTTGTATGCGTGATGAAGTTCTTCAAAATCTATATCAACGTCTTCTTTGTTTCTAGAGTAGATATTGATTGCCTCCTTAGGATTTCCATCGCCACGAGTAGAGTCTTCTTATTTTCACTTATCAATGTGTCCTCATCAACCTCCTCAGATGAGTGCCCTTCTTTCTTAGCATATAAGCCATTCTTCTTCTTGTTGTCACTTCTCTATTTGCATTTTGATGCATTGTGACCGATCTTAACATAGTTAAAGCATTTGAATGGTAATTTACCTTTATACTTGTTGGAACCTCTTTTTAATTTCCTCGCAAAGTTTGCTTCTTCTAGATCTGAGTTTTCATTCAAACTTGGATTCTCTCTATGCAAATGCCTTGAAGGTTGCCTCATTTCGTTTCCAAAAGATTTGTCATTCACAATTCTCATTTCATATACTATTAATGTCCCATGTAACTCATCCATCAAACTATTCAGATCTCTTGCTTCCTCTATTATACAAACTTTTTAACAATCACTAATTATTTCATTTCTTCACCAAGTTCTCTGATTGTATTGACAACTTCATCAACTTGGAGTAAAAAAGTAGCAATGTTCTCCTCTTCCTTCATTTTCAGACTCTCGTACCGAGCTCACTATGTCAGAAGCTTTGCCTCCTTGACTTTATAATCACCTTCATAGATATTATGTAGTTAGACCCATACATTCTTCGTCGTCCTACATTGCATGACTTCTACAAACTCAAAATTAGTTAAACCACATATAATAACATTCCTTTCTTTGGCATTCTTCTTACAAGCCTTCTTTCCAGTCTGATCCCTTAGGGGACTATTGGTAACTTCATATCCATCCACAACTAATTGCCAAACCTCAAATCCTAAAGACACCAAATAAGATTAAATCATTGCACTCCAAAATGCATATTTAGATCCATCATAGTGGAACCCAGTTTGACAACGGACCTTAAACAACTGAGTGTACCATCCAAGATCTACTTGAAGTTGTTAAGTTTCTTCCAAGGAACCTTGCTCTGATACCAATTGAAAGGTGCACAATATACTTAAAGAAGGTGGTTGGTGAATTAGTATATCCCACTTTCAATTTAGTCAAAGATTAATGACCTAGATTGATAACTTCTTCAAGCATGAACCTTAAAGCATCAAAGTGACATTTACTAATCTCATCAATGAAGTTGCATTTAAACAACACATAAAACACACATCCATACAAAGAACACTAGATATATGTGGAAACCCAAGATGGGAAAATCCATGGTGATAATAGTTGCACGGATCTACTGCCCAAATCCAACTTAACAAAATAATAGATCACTTACAACATGAAGTAGGTACCAACATACTAGAGACACCAATACCCATTTGTATTTGGAGGTACCAACCTATTAGAGACACCAACTTAGCAAATAGGACATCAATCTAAAAAATAAGAAAATATATGACTTCATAACCTTCAACGTATCTGACTCTTGATATGAACAACCCCAATAACAACCACACCCATTACATAAGATCTTTTGATAAACCCCCATAATAATTGAGATGCAACTCACATTCCCTTGCATACTCACACGAACCTCATCCTATTGGAACATTGATTTTTAACGTTTCAGAACAGATCCTAAATTAGTTATATATATGCAGTACACTAATTATTACATTCACAAGTCATTTTGATATAGAGATTCTTGCATTTGCAAGTCAGCCACAAACATATCCCTAGGAAAAATGTGTAATAGGTTATGACTAATAGCCTACATGTTGCTCCACAAGGGCACACTATGCGTTGTCGATGGTAAACCTATCTGGTCCCAATGGTCATCCATTTGCTATCTTTAGTGAGCACAAAATACAGTCCTCTGGCATGTCAATCCTAAACAACCAGGTCAGCCAACGACAGTGAACATTCTGTCACTTCTATCTATTTGTCTGCTATGATCAACTCTAGAAACTCTGGAATCTAGTATAACATGTGTAGACACACTCTCCTTTCAAACCATAGGTCATAACTCTATATTGTGGTGGAATGTAGAACATAACAAGTTGCTAGAGAAAGCTCATTGTCTGAGTAACTTACCTCAAATACTTCTGGATCACCTACAATAATAAGAATGGATGCAGGATGATATTACAAACAAACTTCAAACATGCTTCATTGATATTGTCAACATGACTTGTCACCGTACCTCTGGAACTAATTGCTCAAACATAGATATCATAGTAATTGCACTCTTCCAGATACCTTGACATTAACGACAAAACCGCCTAGCACCACCTTTAACATCAATGACAACCTTTGTCCAACAAGATGCTCCTACATTGGATTTTGCCCAAGCGAATCATCCAACACACAAGTTATTCTTTAGACTACAATCCATGGGGAAATCCTAAAAAGAGAACCTTTAGGAGAGAGGTTTGTTGGCTTGCTCATTTGAGATCTTGAATGGTATTCTTATATACTTTTGATATCAAACGAGTCATTTTAATTTGGTATATTTGACTATATTGAATGTTGACATCATAGAACCAACTTTTAAACCCTGAAGAATTTTTAGTTCTTAGCCCCTATAAGAGTTTTTTTGGCAATTTGGAATGAACAAAACAAAAGTATCTTTCTAGGCAAACATCAATTCCTTACTGATTCCTCAACTTTGAATCATGTTTACATTTGAATTATGAAATTGAATGAACTAGCTCCTCGAGATCATTAGGTCTTGAAGGGTTGTGAGGAAATAGTAAAGTTGACTCAACCACGTGTTACAAGTGTGGTTGTCGTTGCACCAAAAGATCGATCTGTTAATGCCCGATACAACCACTAGACTTATAGAAGACACAGGAGGCGGTTAGTCCCTTGTCACGAATCCCGAGGGGAGCGCTCACCATTTTGCCAACAATCTCCCCCTCAGCGTTACCCAAGGGGATTCGAACCTGTGACCAAGCTCTGATACCACTTGTTACAAGTGTGGTTGTCGTTGGCACCAAAATATCGACCTGGTAATGCCCTATACAACCACTAGACTTGTAGAGGACACAAGAGGTGGTTAGTCCCTTGTCACGAACCCCAAGGGGAGCACTGACCATTTTGCCAACACCGCGACCTTTCATTAGTTTGATAAAGGCAACATTTTTTCACAACATTCTAATTTGGACTAGAGCAAGCTCAATTTTAATAGGGTAGCCAAAAGCAACCTTGTCATCTCTCATACGAGGTTTATCATAACAATCATAGAGGCAATGGTGGAAGTGATGGGAGTTTCTTACACATTACACACAAAACGAAACAAGAATATTGTAGAAGGGGAGAGTCTAGTAAGTTGCCTCAACATTGCCCTAAAATGAATTTTTGTAAAGTTGAGATGGGAAGGGGATTCTAATATTCTAACTAAGGCTATGAAGAAGGCTTCCTTAACTTTTTGGAGTGAACTTGATGGTTGTTTAGTCATTTCTTTGAACCAATGTTATATGGAATGCAATAAAGTTGTGTATTTCTTATCTAATCTAGTTTTACAAAAAACTTTTTGAAGTTTAGTTTGGGGTGTTGGGGTGGGTGGGAGAATTAATTAGTATATGTAACATGTCTCAAGGGGGTGGGCCCCTATCGATAGTAGTGGTGGAGGAGGAGATAGTGTTGGACATGTAATAAAAGCAGTTGAAGCTTGCCTATGCACAAGAAGACTATTTTTGGGCCCTTGAGGTGGCTTTCTCTAGCATATCATGACATGGATGTGGAGTGATTACACCTCCATTTCCAAAAAGAGGGGTACTGTTTTCTTTGCCTATGTAGTATAGCTAAAGACTATTGAATGACATTTTATTCTCCTTTGTTGTAGTTCTTAACATGGGCTTATCTTTATCAATATGTTATGTTCCCTCCAACATTTGGTGTGGCCATTTGTAAATAGTGGTTGTATAATATTTATTTCTTGATGATATTTTTATAATATATTATTGATTTTGTTGACTCTTGAACGGTAGATATCAATTAGCAATTTTATCATTCAAAATTTCGAAGTAGCAAGACTAAAACCTTATTGCCAAAAGACATTTGGTTTAATGACTAAGTCCATATTGTAGGTACCTAAATGACGCTGAATTCAAATGTTTTAAATTAAAAAAAAAGAAAGGAGAAGATGAAGCTGACATATTCAATATGAGAGGAGAATATGTTTTTAGTCCAACTCACGATGATATAAGATCCTTGTTTTAAGATGAGGAGATGATTTGCTTTCCCAATTATGCAAGAGCTTGTTACTTGGGGTAGTCATAAAGGGAAAATCCTCAGATTTTCTTTGTAAATCCCATTACCTCTTACAAATTGCCTGCTTTCATCATGTGGGTTTTGGACGCTAGCTTTACACTCAGCAGCCTTTGCCTTTTGCAGGGTTTTGCTGTTCCTTTCTCTGACCTCCTTCATGTTAGTGTTTTCCTTGTTTCAATGTCCTGTATTTTCAATTCTCGCTCTTGATTTGGTCATTTTTCTAGTCGTTTCCTCTTCCTCCATCTCTGTTGTCTGCTCTGCTGTTTAGCTTCTCTAATATTTTCTGAACTGCTAGTGGTATTTATTGAAAGCGATATGAGTTTAGAATAATCTCTTTCAACAGATTTTGGGGCCATGTTTTGTTCACTTCCAGAGATCTGGCTGTGCTCTTCTTGAACAGCCTGTTTGTTGATATAATTTTATTTTTCCTTGGCTTTCTGTCATTGTTTTGTGATTCAATGTCTGCTGTATTGTTTTTATGTCGCCTCCTCCCTCTCTCTCTCTCAGCGATCCCAAATTTGTAATTTTCTCCGACTCTCACACATGCGGGGATTCCACGAGTCAAAGGTTTTATATGATGAAAATAAAATAATATAAAATCATAGCATAAATTAGAACCTAATTTTTTTTATACACATGGTGGTGTTTGAAAATATTTGTAATTTGTGAAAATTTTCAACTAAATTCTCAAATCCATCCTAGAATTTCTTAATACGACAGGGTACTTGTAGTTTAGTCCGCTGATTTTCATTTTTGTTTGGTCTGATGATTTTCACTTTTGTCTGGTGCTTCGTGCACTGTTTTTTCAGCTTTCTGGAGTGAGAGTTTCCAGACTGTTCTGGAATGATCGATTGTTTCTGTCATGGACGATTCTGTGGTGTGCACTGCTCAGGTGTGTTAGGTGGCTTTTGACTTCGCTGTTTTTTTAAAAATTGTTAATTTTTTTTCACTTTGCAGCTTCTCTTTTGAGGGCCCCAAATAAATTATTTGGGATATAATTTGTGTACAGCAGTTGTAAGGAATTTTTTTATTTATAACATTCGAAGTTTTAAATAATAGAAAAAAGTGCCTTTCTTGTTTTGAATGCTCCAGAAAAAAAACATCAACCTCCTTTAAGAATTCCTATTTATAAATAAAGCGCCTTCTAACTTTTAATGCTCCAAAAAAAATCAACTTTATTTAACACTTCCAAGTTATAAATATGGTAAATAATTGTTTTGAATATTCAAAATAACAAATAAATAATATTTTAGTTAATAGTTTTATTGTATATTGTTATCAGGATTCGACTGTGTAGTTTTTGTGTCAAACTCGTTCATCCATGTTTTTTGAGTGGTGGTTCACAAGAACCCATCTCTCATGGAAATAAATGGAACACTTGGCACCCATTGCATCTAGGTGATGCTCACAAGGGCGAAACATTAGGCCTTCCTGGGAGGTCACCTATCCCAACATCGCTACCCCATTTGCAAATAGGGTAGCAAGCTAAGAGGGCTTAAACTCTGTTGTTATACACGCTTGAGTTAGAGCAATAATGGGATAGGTGACCTCCCAGAAGGCTCGATGCTTCAACCCTTTGAGCATCACCTAGATGCAATGAATGCTAAGTGTTCCATTCATTCTCATGAGAGATGGGTTCTTGTGGAACTAGTACTCATGAATCATGGGTCAATGAGTTTGGCTCGCAAACTACATAGTTGAATCCTGATAACAATATCAAAATTTGACTTGCTGTGGAAGAGTTCTACGACTTATCAAGAGTTTTATTATTCATAATTTTATATGTATTTTCAAATTGATTATAATGCTTGAAATCATAAATATAACAATTATATTTTTCATATTTTTATTTAAATTTTATCAATTTTGTCACTTCACATCCTTCTTCCTCATTTAAAATGGTTTCAATGCGTTTTTAATCCACCTTTAATTTGCTCGGCCCAAATGCTCTTACACCACTCTTCTTGACATTCATTTGTGGTTGTCTCTATTCCTAACATTGGATGTCATCACTTTTTATATTCAACTATTGTAACATGGCACTAATTGTATGGCCACGACTATTATCCACACATAATATAGCACACTCATACATGTGCATACGAAAACCAAAATTTGCATACAATGATTTTCACTAGTTTGATCATCATAATTTGCCTCCACAATGTTGTTAAAATGCAAAAAGGAATGGTGAAAACACATTGCGTTATGCCGGTTTGTATTTTTGCAGTCAAGTCATTATGTATGGAGAATAGGCAGAGCTTAATTGTATTAATTTTGATAGGAGAGCATGGTCCAAAATCCTGATTATTAATTGCATTGGAATTTAAGGCTACAACATTAAATATCTACATGACATTTTTCTCCTCGTCATGTGACTAGGGTTTAAATCTCCAGTTGCCTTCTCCTTTCAACTATTGACAAGGAAGATCTTGAAACACAAGTTATCAAACTCTTTTAATAGGTATAGGTTTAATTAGACACATAGAACACCCATACTTAGGGCATCAAGGAGATGATGGGCACCATTTCAAAGCAAAATGACTCTTAGGAAGAATTCTCCTAGGATTGTGTGGAATTTATAAATGACAGCAACTAACTTGAAGTAACTCACATACAAATTAAATCAATATATGATTCTAGTAAGATAGATAAAAATTCATGAATACATTGATTTAGGTTCTACAAATAAGCCATGATCTCCATGACAAATCATTGGCTAAGCGAGCCTCTAATAGCTAAAGTATCATATAGTTTGGTATACTACAAAGATTTATACATGATTTATTTTATTGAAAGGATAAATATTAGGGTTTCAATTTTTAGTATAGTGCATGGATTAGGTGCAAGAACAATCAATCATTTTTACTTTTAAGTATTTGTTCCACTAAATGTTTGAGTTATTCAACCTTAAGAAAAGTCCAAAGGGCACTTGACATTCATATCATATTTCTATTTCAATTGTTCTATTTTACTTTAGATTTTGTTATTAACCATAACTTTGTTTAGCTTATGAACTTGTGAATCCTTTAATTGGAAACCCTTTATACTTGCTATATTAAAAATACTGATGAAATTTTTCATTGCAAATGAGTGCTATATTATCTCAAAATGGGACATATCATTATAGAAGGGTAACTCAATTTGAGAAAATAAACTCAAATCTTTTACCAAGTCCAAGCACATCTTTCATATAAAAAATTAGAAGCACCATTATAACAAGTTGCCCAATGTACATCATAGACAATGATCTTACCACTACCCTTGTGATCTAAGTGGGGATGTTGCAATAATGTTACGCTGTTAGGTCTCACAAGTTTTCATGCCCCCATCTCATTTTCCACCATGCATAACCAATCTATGGAAATCTTCATGGGTTTGTGATGTTTAGGAGGTGTCTTCAGTCATTGTACTCATACCCCTCATTTTGGCCTAAATAGCAAAGTTGAAAAGCAAAAAATGTGTTTAAGTTTGAGGTTGTCAAGGTTATGATCTTGTAGAACGCCCAACACGGTATCTCCATTTTAAGTTTGAAGGAAATTGTGCTAAAATTGGAAAAGTTATTGCTTTGTAAAAGTTTTCCCATGTACAGTATATGCAAGTTTTGTAGAACTTCAATCCTATCAGAGATATATCCTATAGGTCCATAAACCTCCACTATATAATAGTGGCTTTACTTTTTCTGTGAAAATTTCCTTTTGTAGAACTTCCACCCCAATAGGGATATATCCAATATACCCCAAAATTGTTGCAATATTCACTACACCCTTGAACTTTTGCAATATCCACTGTGCCCTAAACTTTTCATAATATCCACTATACCTTAGAATCTTCGCAATAGCCTCTATAACACAATTTCCATCTATAACACAATTTCCACAATATCCACTATACCCTAGATTTTTTTGCAAATCCACTATACCCTAGAATTTTTGCCATGTTCTCTAATCTACCATGTGTTTCTACAAAACTTCTTAACGTTTATTTGATTGACGATTGAAGTAGGGAACATGACGTTTTCATGCCATCAAATATAGTATTAGTTGCATGAGTTGATGTCATTGCAAATGTGTCCAATTTTGCTAACAAATGAACCATGGCATGTTGTTGCTGATAAAGACTCCAAGTTCTCATGGGAAGTTACACCTAAAGCTCTATTCATTAATCCCACAAGCGTTCTTGGGATAAAGTACTAAGGAGAAAGAAAAAGTATTATATTGAAGAGTTTAATCCCACTCATGATCATCATAAAAAAGCGTACATAGGGGTCAATATCTTTTGGAGAGCCAAAATTCTTATTGCTTAGTTAAGAACTAACTCCCATCAACTTCGTTGTGAAACGAGGTGTTGGAAAAGACCAAAAGAAGCTTGGGAAGAAAAAGTGTATTTTTTGCAATTTTGGAAATGCGGAAATGGAAAATCATTTTATGTTAATATCTTGACATCAAACTCTCGGGTTGTTTTATTTAGCAAGGGCACAGTTGAGCAATTGGGGACACTAAACATCAAGTTGCAAAAGAAAAGGACTGAAACGCAAAATTTATGAGGTGGTCAGTGCCATAGACCATCTTTAGCCACATAGATGTTAAAATAATTTCTTTCTTTCTTTCTTAAGGCCAACAACACACTTCTTCTCACAACCTTGCAAGGTAGTTTTTTTTTGCATTTAAAAGGGGAGATTTTTCATCAGTTTAGGGGTTTCGTAAGTTCTGAAGGTTAAGAGAGTTTTGAGAATCTATGTGGCCTTTTCACACCAACAAATAAAATATTAGTTGCATGAGTCGATGCAGTTGCAAATGTTTCCAATTTTACTGCAGTAATGAACCGTGCCATGTTGTTGTTGACAAAGACTCCAAGTTCTCGTGCAAAGTTACACCTAAAGCACTATTCATTAAGACCCACAACACACTTCTTCTCACAACCTTGCAACGTAGTTATTTCCATTTAAAAGGGGAGGTTTGTCATTAGTTAAGGAGTTCCAAAAGTTTTGGAGGTAAAAGAGAGTTATGAGAATCTACAAAATTATTCTTATAGGCGGGATAAATACGTTCTACGTTTGTTTCGTGGGAAATAATTTTTCATGATCTATACAAATCTTCTGTAACAACATTCCATACTTTGATTTTAGGCATATATGAATACACTCTTCAATTTGTATAGTCTCTAGTTTGTGATATAATATTTCTTTGGATAGAATAATCAAGGATTGTGAAGTCCATAAATGTACATTTTTTTGTATTTGTGTTGTTTTCATTATGCTCTTTGTTCAAAGAGTGTTGTTATTTCTTTGATTGGAAAAAATAAGAATATTGCTCCCAGAAAAAGAATTTTGAGGTAGTATCACATTGCTAGCCAAGCACATGTTGAATTGTTGGAAGGTGATAATTCTTTAACGACCATTGATTTAGGATTAAGATGTCATCAACCTTGTAAATCCTATGTATTTAATTACTCCTAATATTATTTATAAATCATTCAAAAGGGATGAGGGATTCATCGTTAACAATACATATTTTTTAACCATTAGGAATTGTTGGTAATTAAGTTTCACTGGTACAAAAACTATTTTTTTTACTGAGGGTCTGAAACTAATTATAACCAAGTGTCCAAATCAAGTACATGTGATTAAATTGGTTACAACCTACTTTATCCAATGTATTAAATGCTTGGATTTATCCATTGAAGGCATTTGGATTTGACAAATAACTTGGATGCCCCATTTGGGAGGGGAAAGTGTTATAGAAACATGCCTTAATGTGGTAGTATGTGCGTGTAATTGTTAAGAGTTAGCTTTTGGTGGTTCTAGGAACGATCAACTTTCAAGGACTTTGGAACCACAAAGGGTTCCTAGTTCCTGGCGAACTATGGATCGTCGATTTCAGGCAAAATAGGCAAGTTATGAGTATTTTTAAAGGACCATCTTGTAGTTTCAACCTCATGGGTGCCTATATTTTTTATTGGATGAAATTTTAAGAAACATTGTATAAGTTATTATGAGATGTTAGTGATTTTGTTTGTTTTCGGAACCGATGGAACCGTCGATCAGGTTCTTGGTTCCACACTGATCAACACCTTACGAAAGAAGATTAAAGGAAAGATGACAATTGAAGTGAAAAAATGGCCACTTGGCAGAGGATTGTGAACTCAAGTGTTGGGTCTCAAGAGACCATATGTTTCATCTGTGTCTATGGGGCAAAATATTTGCACCTTTGTTAACACAATATGTTGTTAACAATATATGTTAACAACAAGTATGTTAGCCTATTGTGTTTGTTTGCAAATTACTAACACGTGTTAACACAATAGGCTAACATACATGTTGTTAACGTATTTTGTTAACAACATATTGTGTTAACAAAGGTGCAAATATTCTGCCCCATAGACACGGCCATATGTTTCTACCTAAGTTGGAATTGCAAGTTGCAAAATCAAAATTAGCTAAGTATTCTTGTTGTGGACTTTTGGACTTGATTGGACAATGTTGTGGAAGGGGAAAGTCTAGTTAGGTTCCTCAATTTTGTCCTAAACATCAATATTTGGAATGTTGAGGCGGGACAAGAAATCCAATGTTCTAATTGATGGTATGAAGGAGGCTTCTTCAAAGTTAACTTGTATTTGGAGGTTTGAACCATTGGTATAAGGAATGCAAAAAAGTTGCATATTGGTTATCTAATCTACCTCATGGGGGGATTATAGTTGCCATGACCTTGTTTCACATTTGTAGGTTTCAACATATGTTAGTGTAGGAGGATTGGTTCTAAAAGTGCTTTTGTTCTAGTTCCTATGTACAACAAGTATAGAAAGGTGTCACAAAGAGCTATGTAGCTAGGATTCTCACTCGTTCCTAGGAGCAATGCACGAGGAAGACTAAAAGAAGTGTAGCTTGCCTATGTATAGGAAGACTATTATTGAGCACTTGAGGTAGGTGTCTAGCATGGCTTGGATAAAGAATGATAATGCCTCGAGTGCCGAAGTGGGGGGCTGCTTTTTCTTTGGCTATATAAGACTCAAGATGATTGGATAGACTTAGTGATTATATCTCCACTTCCACAGTGGGGGTGGTTTTTTCTTTAGCTATGGAGGACTTTAAGATGATTAGGTAGACATAATGATTGTGCCTCCAAATCCGAAGTGGGGGGCGCCTCTTTGTTGTTTGGGCTATGTAAAAGCTCAAATGTTGGATTGCATTTTAGTCTCCCTCGGGGAATCCTCTCCATGGGCCAATCTTGATGGAGACGCTTTATTCCCTCTTCCTTTTGGTGGGGCCACTTGTCCATAAGGGCCCGTTTGGCGCATGGAATTAACTTATCCAGAATAGGCCTATTCTAGAATAAGGGCCTATTCTGGAATTAATTAATGCTCAAAACGAAAGCTGGAATAAGCTATTCTGCGTTTGGATCCCATAATGTGGAATTGGAATAAAAGGTTATTTTTTATTTTTTTAATTAATTTGAACAATATGTATTTTTAACTTGTGTACACACATACACATACACATATACACACATACATATACACACATACACACACACACACACACACATGTGTATATATACACTTATATGCACACATACACACATATATACACACAAATGTGTATCTACACGTGTATATATACACGTGTGTGTAATGTGTATATACACACACATGTGTGTATATACACACACATGTATATACAC
>MU227365.1:3161331-3175058 GCA_018584345.1 Thuja plicata
GTGTGTATATACACACACATGTATATACACATTTGTGTGTACGTGTATATACACACATGTGTGTGTATACACACACATGTGTATATACACATTTGTGTGTATACACACGTGTGTGTATATACACATTACACACGTGTATATATACACGTGTATATATATACATACCCACATTAAAAAAAAAGATTTAAAAAAAAAATTATAAAAAAAGTAAAAATTAATAAAATAAAATAAATTTGAATCCATAAATAGCTTATTCTCGAATAAGAAATGAATTCCAGCTTTTTTTTAGAATTAACTTATGCTGGAATAAGCCCCAAAATGGGGATAAGTTTTCTAATTCGAGAATAAGGAAAATGCCCACAAACAGAGAATAAATTTATTCTAGCATTAACTAATGCTTATTCCAGCTTATTCTAGGTTAATTCCTAGCGCCAAACGGGCCCTAATCGCTCTAGAACATTTTATTTCTTGGTGATATTTTCATAATACATTATTCATTTCGTTGACTCTTTAACCATATACATGTCATTCGTATTGTAAATGAGAGTTAATGGGACATTTTCAATGTAAAAAGAAAAAACTGCTCAGTCCATATAAGATCGCTAATTTAAGAATAAGAGGTGATTTGCCTTCCCATATGTTCGAACGGAAATTAGCCAATGATCCTGGTACAAAAAAATCCTATGATTTTCTTTGTAAATTCCTATTCCCACTTGCATTTTGTGCGCTTTCATCACATGGGTTTTGCAAACCTTAGCTTTCCACTGCGCAGCCTTTGCATTTTGCTGATTTTGTTATTTCTTTCTCAAACCTCCTTCACATCACCGTTTTCCTTGTTAAACATCCCCTATTTTCAATTCCATCGCATTCGATCTCGATTTGGTGATTTTTCTATTCGTTTTTCCTCTTTCTCAATCTGAATTCCTTGTTCAGCTGTTCAGCTCGTGGATGGTTTTCTGAACTGCTAGTCCCATTCACTTGACCTGATAATAATTTGGTGATAAACCATTATCTTATTTTTTTCTAAACATGGTTTTGATAAAAAATATTCATAATTTCTCAACTAAATTCTCAAATCCTTTCTAAAAATTCTGAAGCCAACTGGGTATTTGCACATTTGGTCTACTGATTTTCATTTTTCTTTGGTCTGATGATTTTCACTTTTGTCGGGTATGCTTCGTGCACTGGTTTTTTGGCGTTCTGGAGTTTCCAGAATGTTCTGGAATGATCAATTATGGCTTGTGCGATTTTCTACTGTGCAGTTGCACTGCTCAGGTGTTATTAACTATGCTAGCTTTTGACTTTTGACTGACTGCTTTTTATTTAACAGTTAATCCATTTTCCCTACACAGTTTCACTTTTCAGGGCTAACGTCATTTTTTATTTTCCCCCAGAAGTGAATGAATTTTATTATTTTTTGTGAACATCAGTTTAAAGAATTTTATTATTTGTGGAATACATCAGTTATTTAAGGAATTTTATTGTTTAGAACTTTCGATCCTTAAAATAAGAAAAAAAGTGTCTCCTTACTTTCAATTGAACCACATAAAGTGTCAATGTGATGATCTTTTTCTCCTTTGCATACAACAAGGCTTTCAATGTGTATTTGGCTTCTCTATTCAACTAATAACAAAGAAGGATTCAATTTTAACAAACTTATCCAACCCTTTCAATTGATATGGAATTAATTAGAGCCATTAAACACCCACACATAGGGCATCAAGGAGGTAATGATATCATTTAGAAGCAATTTCCTACCAACATATATAGATAATGTAAATCCTGTAAATCTTTTAATCATTTCTTCTCCTAATGTCATTTGTAATTTATCCACAAGGGGTGAAACTATTTTATCAAAAGTTGTAAAAAAGATAATGTAAAGATTGAGTTAGAGTTACTATTTGTACTTAGAGAAAAATGGAAAAACAGCTAGGCATTCCTTTTGGAATCTTTTAATTTGAGTTGGTGGACACTTGTAAGGTGTTGTAAGTGCATATATGACAGTTATGACAGACGCCATATGTTACCATTAGTGTATATATTGTTAATATTATCATATATGTCATTGTTCTGGTCGATTCGGCAATCATATCTCTGATCTACCTCAGGGCCCAACAACGATATTACTGACAACGACATTATTGGTAGCGATACCATTGGTACTTGTTTTAGATTATTGCATGACGCATGAATGTTTTGATCCAAACCTATTTTTGCGTAGCGTGAGATATCCTTTGATACGACCGACATCTCCATTACTTTTTTTGGTAGCGTGCTCACAAGATTTTAGCTTTGGTCCAAGCCGACATGAAAAGGATATGGCACCTTTCTTGTATATATTGGTAGCGACATCAACAAAAGAAGAGAGATGACGTAGTTATGAAAATGTTGTGCGATATGTAAATGCAATCTGCTGATGTTTATAGCGAATTGATATATGTAATTAAATGACTGTATATAAGGTTTTTTGTACTTTTAGCGAGATCTGTATTTTTGCATATACAGATGCAATTCCGACAATTCAATTAGTTATTTCACACTTCGGCTATAAGCCGACTTTCAACTATAATAGCTGATTTTGTATTTTTGGCAGTGAGACCCATCGATAATGAGCCATCCCCCGTATTTAGTAACCAGTTACCTAATACTTGAGAGTTAACTGTCTCCCTGGTTTTTCCCATCTTGGGTTTCCACAATAAAAATTCTAGTGTTATGTATTTGTTTTCTGCTCTTTCTTTTCAGCAAGTTTAAATTATGTTATGTGGACAGCTATTCAAAAGTTTTAAAGTTTTCAAGGGAATACTGATTCTCCCCTCCCCTTTGAGTATTCTGGATGTTCAACAATTGGTATCAGACCTAGTTCCTTTGGAAGAGTCTAACAACTCGAAGGAGATCTGAAAGGTTGAACAGTCTATGCTTAGATCTACCACGGACGAAAGAGAGCTCATGTCCGTATATGAAGATCTTGAATCTGTTGAAGATGAAAACAATGAACTAAAGAAACTCTTCAAATGGCTAATGATTGCATTCGAAAGTTAAAGTACCAGATCTGAAAATTCAAGGTAAGGCATAAAGAAGTCAGTAATGAACTCAAGTTAGCAAATGACACTATCATCGATCTAAGAGCTAAAAGTGAAGAAGATGAAAAGACCAAGAAACATTATCTGAATAACATGATCAAGAGAAAATCTGATGATTATAAGAAGTTAGAACAAGAAGTTAAATCTCTCAGATTAGATATGGAAGAATCAAAGAAAAATGAAAACAAATTTAAAACTAGTTCGAAGAAGCTCAATGAAATGTTGAATGCTCAAAGATCTCCGACAGATAAGAAAGGCCTAGGATGTGAAATCAACGAATGCTCACATAGCAAATCTAAAGAAAAGAAAGAACCAGATTAGGTAAGAGAAGATACGACTGAATCCGACAAGGAGGATAAATGTAAGATTCTGGTAAACCATCAAGTAAGTAACGGTAAACCCTATTCTTTTAATGGTCACTGTTTCAATTGCAATAAATTAGGTCATAAGGCATTGAACTATAGGATTATAACAAATTAGAAAGATAGACCTTATTGCGGTAGATGTTTTAACTGCAATATTTATCGTTATAAAGCTAATCAATGTAGAAAGCCAAATAACAACAATCAGTTTACTGGTTATTGTTATACTTGTTATGCATATGGACATAAGGCTAACCAATGCAGGTCAAGGCAAGATAAGAGGAACAACCGGTGTTTTAAGTGCAATAATTTGGACACATAGCAAGATTTTGCAAAACTGATGAGGTTAAGTCGACCGAACTTGTGAAGAAGATCAACAAAGAGGAAGTCAAGGCAAATATGAAAAATATCCAGAAAAAGAAAGAGGATAATGGATCCAGCTCTGGTACAAATAATGGTTCCGACTTCGGTGCAAACTTATGCTTCGGTAAATAGCAACCCTTTAGCTGATATCCAGGGGGAGAAAAGTTCCATGGTCGTCTCCTCCCTTGCAAAAGTGAAATGGTCGCAAACATGTAAGATCTACTCCATCTAGGAGTCACCGGTAAAAAGGAACAACAGGGGAATATGCGATGATGTCATTCCCATCCGATGAAAAGGTAATCACAAATGAAAATTATGGAACATTTATTACAAGAACAATTAGTGCAAATTTGGGATAGAAGGAGAAAATGTCAAGTCATTTGATTCACTTGAGCAAAAATAATTTGAAAGTGCAAAGGTGAAGAAAGGTAGCCAACTTGCGAACTAGGGCTTTTTTAGTTTCCAACAGAGGTATTTATCTGTGTCTTGCATTTCATCTACATTTTCTACTATGGCTACTCCTGCTACTCCTATTTTGGTGAATGTGTGTGCTAAGCAACTTCCTAAATTTAAGAAATTCCTTGATATTTCGATTGAAAATGATATTGTTGAGGTTTCCAAACTTGTAAGGAAATAATTTAGGGCCCGTTTGTTTCGCTGAATTCGTGCATGCTGGACTTGCCAGTTATGGAATTGAATCCATTATGGAATTCTGCTATTCTCAAAACGAATTCTAGAATATGGGCTTGTCCTGTTTGGTTCACCTGGAAGATGACTAAGAAGATGCAAATTCTGCGTTTGGTTGCACAAAACTAGAATTGGAATTGGAATTTTGTTTTTGCACACATACACATATATACGCACACATATACACACATACACATACACATACACACACATGTGTGTATACACACACATATACACACTTGTATATATACATAGTGTATAACGTGTGTGTATATACACAATGTATATACACACGTGTGTATATACACATGTGTGTATATACAGATACGTATATATATACACGTGTATATATACACACATACACACACATATATACACATGTATACACATATATATACACATTTGTGTATATATATACACATGTACACACATGTACACATATACACATGTATACACATACACATTTATATACACATTTGTGTATATATACTACATATATGCATGTGTATATATACACACACATGTGTGTATATACACACACATGTATGTATATACACATATACACACATACACGTGTGTATACACATATATACATATATACACATATTTGTATATATATACACATATACATGTGTATATACAGACACATGTGTGTGTATATACACTCATGTATATATACTATACACACACATATGTATATACACTCATGTGTGTATATATACATCCTTATAGCAATATAATATTGACACAAAAATGGGAATGGATTTTCCTTCCCAAAATAATACTCTCAATTCCAATTCCAATTCTAGGTCTGAGACGGAATTGTGGAATGCTCAAAATGACCCAAAATTAGAATTCGCAAAAACCTATTCCAATTTTTTTTTAAATTTTGGAAACAAACGCTAAATTGAACAATTCCAGAATTCAGAAATGCCAATTCCTTGTCAATTCCGCAAAACAAACGAGCCCTTAGGGCAATTTTTGTGGCAATTAGTAAAGATGAGGTAGGTAGGACAAGGAAAACAGTACACATTCTCATGGAGAAGAAAAGTGTTACAATTCAGATGAAGGAAAAGATTATCAGTGAATTCACTAGCATGGTAGGTAAGCTGGGCATGTTGTTTGGCGAAGATAAAGAAGATCCCACCAGTCTTGTTCCAGAATACAGTGATGTGGAAATTTACACTCTTGATTAGAATCCTCCATAAACAAAACATGAACACTCTCTGGTTTGAATTTTCTTTACTTTTGCCTTAGGTCTTTATGAAAATACTTCCTCAATTTTATCAGATATAATTAAATTTTTCCCAACTAATAATTAATAGTTTGGATTTTCTTAAGCATGGCTATGGCTTCACCTTGATTACTAGCACAACGGTTGCCTTTACATTTACCATATATTGATTTTTATAAACCTAGGAGGGTCAGCAAACAAACAAAAAAAATTACCATCTTCTAAAACCAATCCATGATCAAGGACTTTGTGCTGCAACTTGACATAAATTACAATTATTAGTAAATGGTTGTTAAGTTTTCTCCCAAAATATGGAAATAGTTGCATTCATTGTCATGGCATTTGTGTTGAACTCAAATGGCCTTATTTTAAATGGTTATTTGAGCATAAAAAATGGAAGGAAGAATTTTTATGAAGTTTGCTATAGGAATTGATGTATTTTATTATTAGTGAATCTAAATATATTGAGCACCAATATTGTAGAGGCACTAGGAAAATATGTTGTGGATGGTCAATCTGGATTGGAAAGAAATTTGGACAAGTATATTAGGCTCTTAGAAAAATATAAGAAGGTTTGGTTTATTTACGAAAAAATAGGTTGATCTATCACTTTAAGTGTGTGATTCTTGTGGGAAAAGAGGAATGTTGATATATTTCATTGGATTTATGGACTCGTGAATTCATGATAGTGCTTGTTGTCTTGGATATGCACATTTGACTTCAAAGTTCTATAACTAGTCCTAAAGAGTTTTTTCAATGACAACCACCTCAAAATTGACCATATCTATTTGACTAACCAAAGTTTTCTCAAATTAAGTGAGTCATTCTTGCATGAGAAAAGATGAATGTTGATATGTGTCATTAGATTTATGAGTTTACTAGTGAAGTTGTGATGTCACTTATTATCTTGGAGATGCACATTTGACTTAAAGTTCTAAAACTAATCTTAAAGAGATTTTTTAATGATGTCCACCTCAAAATTGATCATATCTATTTGACTTAAAGTTGTGAAACTAATCTTAAAGAGATTTCTCAATGATAACCACCTCAAAATAATAGACCTCCATCTAAATAAGCTTTAAGAATATTCCCCGTTTTTAATTGTTATTGATGAAGATGGTTATCTTATAATTTTACATAACGTAATAATGAAGTTATAAGATGTTCCTTTAAACCTCACCCAATCATGGGTTGTTGAATAATATTTCCCAATGTTTATATAAAGGCTGATAGAATGAATGAATAATTATTTTTCATAATGCCGACGAGGCGGAAGCAACCTATTAGACTCGATAATAACACACTCTAGGGATAGGGCACTACAACTTTTAACAACTTGTAACCTCTTCTTTAGATCTGCTCTTCAACTGTGAATTTTCATCAATAGGTTTGTTGTTTTGTTCAACCTTGTTTCCTTTCCTCCAGCAAAATGCTTAAATAGTTCATTTAATAAACGTCCTCATAACAGGCATGGATATACTCGACGAATAATCCCAGACACTCCAAAACAAATTGTCGCTTTGTCTCTACCACTCCTTATGTTGCAAAATAGACATATTCTCTTTTCCTATTTTTTTTGATGAGTATATACAACAATTTCTATTAATTTAAAAAAATATACACATTTTAAAAAAATACTAAGGTCATTCCTCAAAGTCACTTATCCCGAAAGCAATAAAACATACACGAGTAAAACCCAAAAGTCAACAAAACATAAACAACAATAAAAATGTTTATATGACGAGAGCAATACAAAATGTACACAGGTGGATCCGTCTTCCGGTTTTCCCATGCATATGAGAAAAAGAAAAGCAAAAATTGATGGGTCAAAGAGAAAGGATTATTGGTATAAAAAAGAAAAGCAAAAATTGATGGAACACAGAGAAAGAATTATTGGTATCTCAGCTTAAGTCAATACCCAACAATACAAATCATTGATATGTCAGCATATTTCATGAAACCCTGCTCCTGTGCAGCCCCATAAGACCCTAACCTAGAGATCTATTATTTAGTTGTTTCGAAGTCCCTTCTCTCTCTGCGGCCAAATAAGATGCTTCTTTTTTCGTACCCGTACACAACACTGCAATGACATCCAAAAAATTTGAGGTGGAGCAGCAGAGCAGCAAGCCGAGGAGTCAGCAGAGGCAGATGAATATATGTAAACAAAGGCAAAAGCCCAGATAATTGTACGAGTAAGGCAACACTAGCGCAAGGAATTTAGGTCCCCACTCACACCTTACAAGAGTTTTCGTCCCACATAAATATGATGTCTACAAAATCGTGCTGAAGTCTTGAAAAGTCATTCTTGATCATATGAATGCAAAGTCGAATCAAACATTGATGAAATAAAATTTATGAAGAATAGTTTTCACTATTAAGTTTTTTAAATAAAGAAGAGGAAACATGTGAAGTTCATAATCTCTTTTTCTTTTATAATATGTTTATCATGTTTTATCTAAATATGTACTAGTTTATATATACATACCTATATATATATATATATATATAATATGTTGAGAGTAATCCTTTTCGAGTGTGCCTATTTTTTGTGTGGGTTAGGATTGATGAAAATAAGCGCTACGAGAAGGATTACTCTCGACATATTATATATATAAGTATATATAAGCTAGTAGCAATTGCGGCACAACATGGACAACATTTTATGATTAATGGTTATTGTTAGAGTTAGGGTTATGATTAATATGTTTATCATGTTTAATCTAAATATATATTACATATATATTTCGCAATTCCTTATTCTCTTATTTAATCTATATTATTATTTCATCTATGTTTTCACAATCTTCTACTCAAGTTCACAATCTTGAGTCTTTTGGTTCCGAAGAAGAGGTTAGAACTCTAGCAATAGTAGCCATTGCATGAGTGGAAAAATTGTAACTTGAGAAGTAAAGGAGAGAAAAATGGTATAGAAGAAAAAGGAAGTAGAAGATATACCTATGAAAGTTGTAGATTTGTTGGACAAGTTTCAAGATATTGTATCTAATCATTTACCTAATGGATTATCGCTGGTAAGGAAGATTAGTCATCAAAGGGAGTTGATTCCTGGAGCTAGTTTGCCAAATAAGGAAACCCATAGAATGATTCTAGTAGAGATTGATGAATTGAACAAACAAGTACACGAGTGGTTGTAGAAAGGGTTGATTTGAGAGAGTTTAAGCCCATGTGCGGTACTTGCAATACTAGCACCAAAGAAAAATGGAGGATGGAGGATGTGTACAGACTCCCTAGCTATCAATAACATTACTATCAAGTATAGGTTTGCCTTGCCAAGGAGGGATGACATTACAGACTGTTTGAGTAGATTTGAGTACTTCCGAAAGATAGATCTAAAGAGGGGATATTACCAAATCCATAGAATGGAAAACAACATTCAAAACCATGGATGGTTTATATGAGTGGTTAGGTATGCCCCTAGGCTAACCAATGCCCTGAGCACATTCATGCAACTCATGATTGAGGTATTAAAGGAATTTTTGGGTATGAATGATTTTCAATAAATCATTGGAGGAGCATAGAGGAGCACATGATGCATATTCGTAAGGTCTTTGAGAAGTTAAGAGAAGAAAAGTTATTGATCAACTAGAAAAGTGCAATTTTGTGAAGGAGTTAGTGTACCTGGGATTTGTTGTCTCAGTAGAAGATCTTAAAATGGACCCAGAGAAAGTGAAGGCTATCCGTGAATGGCCCACTCTAAGGAGTTGTTGGACACTTGTAAGGTGTTGTAAGTGCATGTATGACAATTATGACAAATGTCATACGTTATCACTAGTCCTTATGAGTGGCATTTGCAACAACTATAAGTGGCTATTTTGGGCTACATGGATGATTCCAAGGTGGGTCGTACGAATTTTTACCATGGTATTTTAGAACCTTGTTTTTACCCTTGGTAAAGTTATATAATGGTATTTTGGGCCTATATAAATCTATATATTGAGGGCTTGAAATGGAGACATTATAGGTGTACATTTTTGTACACAGGTGTTGTTGGATTGAAGGTTGCATAGCAGAATCAAGGATTGCATTTAATCTATGTTTGTTGAAGATAATGTAAGCATAGTCCTCTCTTCTTGGTGGAGTTTTTTTCTCGAAAGGGTTTCTCCACATAAATCTCGTGTTGTGAGATGTTCTTCTGGTATTGTTGATTTGTGTTTCCTTATTGATGCTAATTTATTGTGAAGTGATGTTCATTTCTATGGTATTTTATGTTCATCTAAGATAGGTTTAGTAAGCATGTTAAAGTGGTGATTTTTGGCATATCAAGGAAGATGAATGTCTTCATGGTTTTCTCTATTAACACAACTTAATTTTCAGATTTCCATACAATCACGGATTTCCATTGAGTGTGTTCAAGTTTTGAATCTCGTCAATGGTTTTATTGGACTAGAGATTAGATACATTTCCGACAATTTTACCAACACACAATCCATCAACAAGTAGCCTATTTCCTAAAGGCAAATTGACTTGCATAGAGTGGTGCAGAAGTAGTTCATTATATTTTCAAGACTAGACCCGTTTCTCACTAATTTCAAACAATTTAGGCCCTATCAACCTTTCGCACTTGGTTGGGGAAATAAGAGGAGAAGCTTGTTGCAATGACATAACTTTTGTGTAATGTGAAGCCAATAGGCTCTTTCTATTTTGCATTCATAATACTATTAGTTTGAGTGCTCTAGGAAAACAAGAATTTTTATCATTTTGTATATGTTTTACGAATTATGATTAGAAGAATAAAGGCGATCTTGATAAATTCCTTTCCATCATCCTTGGATAAGAGAACTAAAAGGTTCCTTTCAAAATTTTAGGAGGAATTTGGGTCAACATTGGTATTGGTACAATTTAACACATGAATGACGAATGAAGGTTTCTTCATATAATCAAAATTTCTAAAATACCAGGGGAAGGATCTAATTTCTTATTTGAGGTTGTACCACCCATCTTCTAGATTAAGAGAAAAAACTTGCCTTAAAAAAATGAGAAAAAGAAATCAATTCATAAATAATTGATGAAGAATCCATCCACTTGAAAATGAAGGAAGATGCTAACTTTCATGTTACTTGCAATCACAATGAAAAATGGGAGGAGAATAAAAGGAGGAAGATGGGATACAACCAATCTCATGTATTGATAAATAATCTATATCATAGGGTATTAATGTTCACAAATGTAATTATCACAAAATATACATTGAACAAGACTAATGTAATTATTATAGAAAATCTCAAGGAGTGAATGTAGGAAGGATTATGTTTGAAGTGAGATGAAGAGTGAGGTGATGGAGATATAAAGGTGAGTGAGATAGGGATATGATAGAGTATAGAGTAGCATAAATGATTAACTTTTGGAAATGATAGTAGCATATCATTCCAAAAGTTTATAATTTTTCTACTCCCACCTTAGGTCTTCATGAAGATATGTTCCTCGATTTGGATATAATTAAATTTTCCCAACTAATAATTAATAGTTTGGATTTTCTTAAGCATGGTTATGGCTAGCACAAAGGTTACCTTTGCATTTACCATATACTGAATTTTATAAACCTAGGAGGGAGAGCAAACAAACAAGATATATTTCTTTTGCCTTTACATTTACCATATACTGAATTTTATAAACCTTAGAGGGAGAGCAAACCAAAAAGATATATTTCTTTTTACCATCTTTCAAAACCAATCCATTATAAAGGATTGTAGTTATAGTTTGACATAAATTACAATTATTAGTAAATGGTTTGTTAATTTTTCTCCTAAAATATGGAAATAGTTATATTGTATATGGTTGTTTGTGCATAAAAAAATGGAATGAAGAATTTTTGTGATGAAGTTTGACTTTGGAATTGATGTTTTTTTATTATTAGAGAATCTAAAAATATCACGCCTTCATTTTAATTGTCGATATGGTAGAGTCACTAAGAAAATATGTTGTGGGTGGTCAATTTGGATTGGAAAGAATTTGGACTAGTATTTTAGGCTCTTACAAATATAAGTAGGACTTGGTTTACGTGAGAAAAAAATGGTTGATTTATCACTCTAGGCGTGTGATTCTTGTGGGAAACAAGGAACGTTGATATGTTTCATTGGGTTTAAGGACTTACTAGTGAAGTCATGATATTGCTTATTATCTTGGATATTCACACTTGACTTCAAAATTTTAAAATTAGTCCTAAAGAGGGTTTTAAAAGATAACCACCTCAAAATTGATCATATCTATTTGACTAAAAAATGTTTTCTCAAATTAAATGTGAGATTTTTGCATGGGAAAACAAGAATGCTGATATGTTTCATTAGATTCATGAGTTTACTAGTCAAGTCATGATGTTGCTTTATGTCTTGGAGATGCACATTTGACTTAAAATTCTAAAACTAATCTTAAAGAGATTTCTCAATGATGACCACCTCAAAATTGATCATATCTATTTGACCTAAGTTGTGAAACTAATCTTAAAGAGATTTCTCAATGATAACCACCTCAAAATAATAGATCTCCATCTAAAGAAGATTAGGGAAATTCCCTATTCTTAATATTAATGACGAAGATGATATCTTATAATTTTAAATAAGACAATGAAGTTATGAGACAATCCTTTAAACTTCACCCACCCATGGGTTATAGAATAATATTTCCCAATGTTTATAGCAAGGTTGATTGAATGAATGAATGCAATTTTTTGATAACGTCCACTAGGCCGAAGCAACCTACAAGACCTAAGAATCACACCCCAAACAAGACAACAAAGCTTTAAACAATTTGTCACCTCTTCTTTAGATCTATAAATTTTGATTAATACGTTTGTTGTTTTTTCCAGCTTTGTTACCTTTCCTCAAACAAAATGCTGAAATTGTCTATTTTTAAAATGTCCTCATAATAGGTGCGAATGTTACTATATGTCAGCGCTCCAAAACAAAATGTTGCTATGTCCCATATTGCAAAATAGACATACTCTTTTTCCATTATATGTTTTGATGAATATATGCATCCATTTCTATTAATTTTAAAAAATAAAGAATGAGGATACAAGATCACTCTTCATTAAGGGCCCGTTTGGTTGGTGGAATTTGTGCATGTTGGAATTGCCAATTCTAGAATTGAATCCATTCTAGGTTTGTGCTATTCTCAAAATGAATTCTAGAATATGGCTGTCCTGTTTGGTTCACCTGGAGGATGACTGAGAAGATGCAAATTCTGTGTTTGGTTCCACACAACTAGAATTGGAATTGGAATTTTGTTTTTGTACACACATATATACACACATACACATATATACACACATATGTGTGTACACACACACACACGTGTATATATACACACATGTGTGTATATACACACATGTATATATACACATGTACACATATATATACACACATGTATGTATATACACATGTATACACATACATATGTGTATATATACACACACACATACACATATATACACACATTTGTGTATATATATACACATATACACATGTATATACACGTGTATATAAATATGAGTATGTATATACACGTGTGTGTATATATACATACATGTATATATACTATATATATACATGTATGTATATATACACACAAGAGTATATACACACACATGTATATACATACACATGTATATTCACACGTGTATATATACACACATACATGTGTGTATATACACTCATGTGTATATATACATACATGTATCTATACTATATATGTACATGTGTGTATATACACTCATATGTATATACACACATATATATACACAGATTTATATATACATTTTGATAGCAATATAATATTAACACAAAAATGGGAATGAATTTTCCTTGACAAAATAATACTCTCAATTCCAATTCCAATTTTCAATTCCAATTCCTAGTCTCGAGGGGGAATTGTGGAATGCTCAAAAAGGCCCAAAATTAGAATTCGCATAACCCTATTCCAATTTTTAATTTTGGAACCAAATAGGGAATTGAACATTTTGGGAATTCGGAAATGCCAATTCCTGTT
>MU227365.1:3178570-3192987 GCA_018584345.1 Thuja plicata
TAAATATGAATTTGCAACATAACTTTAACTCTCTAGTTTGAGATAGAAAGAACTACGAAACTAACTATTTGGAAATAATGCATTGTTTCTATCTATCTATAATTGAAGCAAAAGTTTTAAATTTCTATTATTGAAGTAGAAGTTTAAAATGTCAAAGTTGTTTGAACTTTGTGAAGGAAGTCAACCAATATAAACAAGAATGAAGGAAGTCAACCAATATAAACAAGAATCAACATAAACTATTTGAAAATCAAGAAAGTCAACCAATATAAACAAGAATCAACATAAACTATGTGAAAATTTCTTATGGTAAGGAAGTCCACCAATATAAACAAGAATCAACATAAACCATGTGAAAATTTCTTATGGTAAGGTTCTCAAAGGATGAACCACTCTCATCCTTTATGGAACCACTCTCATGCAAACTACAATTTACAATACAACTATAATGTTTAAACAACTCAAGCTAGCGAAAATTTGGCATTTGAGAATTAAAATTTCCATATGTAGAAGTTTGTCACTAATCATGAGGCCTTGGTATATCATATGCTAGTTCAATTGAGCCTTCTTGTACAATTTACAATACAACTATGATGTTTAAACAACTCAAGCTAGCGAAAATTTGGCATTTGAGAATTAAAATTTCCATATGTAGAAGTTTGTCACTCAAAATTTGGCATTTGAGAATTAAAATTTCCATATGTAGAAGTTTGTCACTAATCATGAGGCCTTGGTATATAATATGCTAGTTCAATTGAGCCTTCTTATGCTCAACATTGGCTTTTTTTTTATGAATCACCCTTTTGAAGTAGATTGGAAAGATTTGACTATCCACGTGTCATTGATCTTCTATATAGGGAATTGGTGATGTGAAAACATCCAATGGTGTAATAGCAATCTTGCATAAATCAGAATTTTTTTAAAATTTGGTGAAGTTTGGTATTTTCAATAAGAGCTAAATGCAAGCTATAATATGGCTCCGTGCACCTAGGAAAGTTTCCAAGGGGGCATAGGGGCTTGAAATTATTTAATATTTGTAGCCTATCTGTAAAGACAATTGTAAATTTCAAGTCTGGAAATGTTTTTCTATCATTTCCAAGGCAAAATAAGAAAATAGACTCATGTAGGCGTGAATTTGGAGAAGGGGAAGAGTCGAGCACTTACTTATTGAGTGGTTGCATAGAAAATGGGAAAATGCCTCTTTAAGCACCCAATTTGGAAAATTGAAAAGACGCCTCTTCAAGCACATACTTTGGAAAATTGAAAAGACACCTCTTTTAGCACCCTCCTCAGGAAGTTTAAAGGCCATCTATTGGCTTTGTGTTGCCTTTCTTGATAGTCATGTGTTGTTCATCAAGATGGGGAGTGTGTTTTCCAAGTGGCACAAGAATTCTATAAAAGGGAGGCTTGGACTAGTGTTTAGGCATCTAGCGTTGAGTGGATCATCCAAAAATAAGTGAGGATCATCTAGAGTTGAGATTCAGAGCTGAGTTCTTCTCTTCATAGATAAAGAGTAGTAGAGTAGTGGCAACTAAGGGGTAAAGAATAATAGCTTGTTGCTCCATCTTGCAAAGTTGTAGAGGCTAAGTGGCTAATATTTTGTAATTGAAGAATTTGTATTTCATTTTTATTGAAATAGAAAGCAAGTTCTTTCTTGTAATTTCTTGAGTTATCTCTTTGTTATTCTATGTACGAATATTGGGTGGAGTTACCTTAAGTGGAGTAACCCTTCATCTAGTGTAATAAAGCATGTGTTTAGGTATGTATGGCGAGCCTCCATCATAATTGCTATTAGAGTAGGATTTCTTGAGTGTGAATACAAAGCACCGAATGTGAAGTAGTCTTCCACGAGGATCTATGGGTGGAGTGGGTGACCAATGTTCCTAAGCATATAGACATAGTGTCGAATGTGAGGCAGTCTTGCTCTAGGATCTGTTGCAAAGTGTGTGCTTGAGCAAGTTGCAAGAGGAGCTACGTAAAGAAGTTGTAGAGCGTGCTTTACTGGGTGTGTAAACAAATCACTGAATTTAAGGTAGTTTTCAAGCTATAACGTGGATCTAATTGTGCTGAGGATTTTAGAAGTTGAAGATTGAAATGAGGAAGAAGAAAATGACATTTGTGATTGGATACATTATGAGGATTCCTATGCTTGAGAGAAGAGAGAATATTAAGATGAGATGAAAGAGGAGATGCAACAACAATTGGATGGTATAAGAGTAGACATTAAAAAGATACAAGAGCAAAAGAAAAGTGAAGAAGAATAGAGGTGTATATAAATTTCTTTCTAATGGTGTTACGATTGTTGGAAAGAATGAAGATGCAATAAAGTGCCTTGTATGTGGCACAAAAGAAGAGGCTGCAATAGAGGATTTGGAAGATCTGAAATTCAATGGAGATGAAGAAGAGGTTGTCGAAGAGACATGTCTATAGAAAGGCATGGAGAAAAAGATAAAGGAATTTGTTGCAGAGACAAAGATGATGGACTTTGAGCCTCCTATGTTTGACGAGTAGATCAACAAAGATGACGATGTCATCTTAGAGGAGATTTAAAGAATCAATAGCTTCGTAGAAGTTGAATCTAAGGAGATGGAAGAAATTATAGTAGAGGCAAGTCTTTGCGAAGCTTTGGAAATTTTGACAACAAACAAGGAAGGTGAAGAAAAAGTTACAACAATGGATGATGTTGCAGTAGTCAAGACAATGGTTCGCATCGATTGAAGATGAAGAAGCATGTCTTTGGGAAGGCATATTAAAGAAGAAAAGAAAGAGGTTGTTGTTGTGGATGGTGTTGTAGTATATGAAGATATGAAAAAAGTTGAGAAATGTCCTTTGGAGGGCATGGAGCAGCCAAGTAGAGAGGCTGGTTGTAAAGAAAGAGGATGCTAGAGAGGTGTATGTTGAGGTGGTGAGTGAAGATGAGGTTGCAAACTGCATCTGGTGGAGTTGGTTGGATATGGGTGGGTTTAAACCCAGAAAGAAGAAAAGAGGAATGTTGAATGGTGAAATGAGGAGAAATGTTGAGTGGAGTAGAATAAATCCCACATTGAGAAATAGGAAAATATGGTGGAAGAGGTATGGTTATGGTGGATCTGATTAAACATCGAGGAAGAAGAGTGTATAGAAGAGTTGTCAGAGCAGTATGCTTCTTTCGACTAGGTGTTGGAAGAGGAGAAAGAAGAAAGTGGAGGTACCTATTATAGGGATGGAGTTGGGTGAAGATTGTTGGCAATCTTCAAGGGTGGCTCTACCATCTAAATCAGTTTTGTGAGATTAAACTCACAAAAGCTTTCTACCTTGGATTTCTGATGCAAGAGCATCCAGGGGTGTATGAACATTCTTGCAATCACAATTTTTTTTATTTAATTTGGGTAAGTTTGGTATTTTCAATAAGGGCCAAATGCAAGCTATAATATGATTCCATGTACTTTAGGAAAGTTTCGAAGAGGACATAGGGGGTTAGAATTATTTAATATTGTAGCCTATGTGCAAAGACAATTATAATTTTCAAGCGTGGATACATTTTTCTAATATTTTCAAGGAAAAATAAGGTAAAACACTCATCTAGGCATGAATTTGGAGAAAGGAAAGAGTCATGCACTTACATGTATCGAGTGGTTACATAGAAAATGGGAAAAAATACCTCTTCAATCATCCACTTTGGAAAATTGAAAATACGCCTCTTTAAGCACCCTCCTAGGGAAGTTGAAAGATCATCTATTGGCTATGTGTTACTTTTCTTGATAGCCATTCATTGTTCATCAAGATCGGGAGTGAG
The DNA here is from genome assembly GCA_018584345.1 of Thuja plicata. Taxonomy (NCBI): domain Eukaryota; kingdom Viridiplantae; phylum Streptophyta; class Pinopsida; order Cupressales; family Cupressaceae; genus Thuja; species Thuja plicata. The sequence continues at coordinate 3,182,346 of MU227365.1, forward strand.
ATTTTGAAGAGGCACAAGAATTCTATAAAATGAAGGCGTGGGTTAGTGTTTAGGCATCCAGAGTTGAGTGGAACATCCAAAATTGAGTGGATCACCTAGAGTTGAGATTTAGAGTTCAGTCCTCTTTATAGATAAAGAGGAATAGTAGCTATGGGGTTAAGAAGAATAACTTGTAGCTCCAACTTGCAAAGTTGTAAAGCCATTGTGGCTAATTTTTTGAAATTGAAGAATTTCTATTTCATTTTTATTGAAATACAATGCAAGTAATTTCTTGAAATTTTTAGTTATCTCTTTGTTATGCTATGTAGGATATTTGGTGGAGTGACCTTTCATCTAATGTAATAGAGCATGTGTTTGGGTGTGTATGGGGACTCCCCATCATCAATGGGTTAAGGTGAGAAGTATCTATATCCAAGCTTGTGATGCAAGAACACATGAGTCCATAGGTGATCTTGCATCACACAATATTTTAGTTTTTTTGTCAATTTCGATTTCGTTCTAGTGTGTTTTAACTTGTTTTTCGTGTTTTCCTTGTGAGGCATTTTCAAGTTGAAATTTTGGTCAAATGATGATGTCATCTTGTTAAATCGCTTAATGAATATCTAGGGTTCAAATTTGGACAAAAATCAACTAATTTATAGCCGATCAGAGGTCTAGGAATCATTAACAAATAAATCAAGGTTTTTGGAGGTTCAAGGAACCAATGCTAGATTTAGCAAGTTCTCATTCCCTAGTTTAACACTAACATGTTTTTGATTCAGGTTTAAGTGGCAACATCTTTGTTTCTCTTCTATGTTTGATGAAGTGATTTGGTTCAAGTGGTTAGATGATGAAGCAAGTGTAATGTTCCCTTTTGGGATTGCCTTGAATTTTGCCCTAGAATCACAAATTCCATTAAAATAAGAAGTTTAAAATAGTTAGAGTTACGACTTAACCAATTAAAATGCCTTAAGCAAGATAAATCTTAGTTAATTCATATTAAACAATATTGGATATATATTTCATAAAACCAATTATTTCTTCAAGGGTTAGAGATCAAACATATGAGTAGAAATATGCATACGTCAATACTCATCATAATCCATTAGATAGGTCATGACATCTATATTCATTTTTAGTATTCAACCAGAATAATGTTTGAATGAGGGAGCATGATAGGGTGCTCAAAGAAATCCTTATACTAAGCCTACCAACGGACTTAATACCCCCTTGGCCCACATGTTGTAGACATGTCAGTGATTCATCACAGGGTGGCCTACCTAGTGGGGATGCTCGTCTCTACCCTCCCTATTCATGTCACCTCATTCACCTACTTATGATTGTGATTTCTCCATTAATCAATCTTCGTAGATGTTGGAGAGGAAACTACAATAGGGTGCCCAAAAATCCTCCCATCTAAGCCCAAGGGCAGACTTTATACCTCCTTAGCACACATATAGCAGACACATCAATCATCCATCGTGGGGTAGCCTACTAAGATGACGATCTCATATATGATCCCCCTTCTTGTATTTCCTACTCTTCTCTACATGATTCCTTTTCGGGTTATAAATACTTTAGAATAACATTTCATATTATCACACAAACAATTATATGGGTCAAGTATTCATTCTACCATTCCATTTCATACCACAACACTTGTAGAATATAATCTTATTGTAGGGTACATGATTTCAGCTTGCTATAGATCTGATTGGATGCAATTTTCCTCTTGAATGTTGACTTGTGCTCTTTGGATAAGTTCAAATGCTAATTCCTTTGATGCTCTGCGCCAACAAAAGGTTTGTCCTATATAGCCCTCAAGAGGGTATAAATGGTGACAACTTTTGCCAAGAATAACCTTTCTTAAAAGAGGTGGTTGTTGTACCAATTGTTGCCTTATTATTTTAGTCGATCTAATCTCCTGATCATAAATCTAATGCTTCTTTTCATATGATGATCCTTTCTTGGATGCCCTCCTTAAATGAAACCATCTCCCCTTTATATTCTGCAAACCACTTCATCATATCTAACCTTTGCAATGGTCACAACCTTTCACAATTGCCACTCTTTGAAAGAGTCATAACCCTTCATCATATTTTTCCTTTGAAAGAGTCAATTTCATATTTTCTTCTCATTCATCTTTTCTCTTCCATTAATTCTTTCTTGATTCACATCTTCCATTTTTTCTTCCTTCCTCCATGTTCCCCTCTCAAATGAGCTCTTCTCCCTTTTATATCTCACGTTTGAGGGAGTCACAACTTTTCATTGCATGTTGCTTGACCTTTCATTAAACTTAATTAACTTGTAATTATATTATATTATATTTTAATTTTATTAATATTTATTATTCGAACCTATTTTTGAAAGGGAATATTACGAAAAGTACATCTACTGGCGAGTTTTGTGAAGGTAACCAATGTTACAAGGTGTTCCTTGAACACTTGGAACCGTTGATAGTTCTTGTTATACTACTTATCGACAAGGAACCCAACATTTCGAAGTTTTGAGGAGTTCCTAATGATCATGTAGTTCCTAGCCAATTAGAAAGCTCCAACAAGAGGCAAAACTTAGAAGAGTTCCAAATGATTGTGTTGTTCTCAAGGGGTTAGAGAACTTTGAAAACATGAAGTGGTTTGTAGTTCCTTCAAGGGTAAACTTTGATAGTATGAAATGGTTTGTAGTTCCTACGGAGGTCAAGTCCTACCACAAAGCTTGCATATAACACGACTCAAAACTTATGCTAGTTTCTTGAATATCGAAATTTCTCAATAAGTTTTTGAACAAGTTCCTAATGGGGTTGAAAAATTTGATAGCACGGATTATTAGTTCCTAATGGATATTAATGCTCCAATAAGCCTGAGACATTCCGTCAAGTGTTTTGAGTCGTCTTTTGACACCACATGGCAGAAGGAGATGAAAAGAATGGTGATTGTTTAGTTTCGGAATTGACATGCTCATGGTTTAACTTCATGCAAAGGAAGTATAAAAGGAAGAATACAATTTTGGGAAAGTGGTTTGCAACTAGCCAATGAGGGAGATCTTAGTAGATTTACAACAAACCAAAGGAAGCTAGAGATATGGGAGTTGATTTTGGGGTTCTCTTGAAGAGAGGTATCACACTAGAACCATTAAAGGGAGTGAGAATGGTAGCTATGTGAGGTGCTTGAGATAAATGAATGATGGAAAGCCTACTAAGCACATAGGTATTGGTTAAGGGACCAAGTGCACAATGAACTGGGAAAGTTATTGATTGTAGCAAGCTTTATGTTATATGTGTGTGTAATGCAAGAAAATATCTTAAAGGATTTGTTGTGATATATATAAAAAAATTATTGAATGTTTATTGTTTGAGACAATTTAATAGAAATGACTTATTTTGTGAGTTCATTGTTGGGTTTTGTTGTGTGATTGGGTAGTTTGATAAGACCACCATGTCATTTCTACATCAACTTGTGTTTTTAATGAGTGAAACGAGCAATGTTCCCTAGGGATTTATCCCCCAAAACCACACATTTTTGGGATGGGTATATCCCCAAGATATAGGGACTTAGCGAAAGCATCACTCCGTTGTTTTTCCACTACTAACACATGTTTGGGGATGTTTTTATGACTTTTCCCTTGAAGAGGGGATATTTTTCGGATGTTTCCGTATTTTGGGGACTACAAGGAGACTCTTAGACATCCTTGGGACCTTTAAACGACTCGAACACATCTCTTGAATGCACTAGAATTGGCTAGGCATCTCCTTGCATCGTTCATCTGAGAAAATGATAATTTTCAAGTTTGTGCCTATAACCCTAAGCCTAATGGATTATGGACTCCATTGGCACCTTAAGCAGTCATAAAAACGTTCTCTACAGAATCAACATTTGGTTAGAAATAGTAAGAACTTAATGTTGCAAAAAAATAATGATGGAATTGTGAAGTGGCATGCTCCATGAAGGTTCGTGTAAGAGTTGGAGAGTGATAAAATGAGGAGTTGTGTTTGGATGATGAAGATTGTCCAAGTTAAATGGTGTAAGAGGAGAAAGAAGAAGAATTCCAATGCACCTACTGCATTGGTGCAACTTGATATAGGTTGTTTATGATTTGGAAGGGCGATTCTATCATCCAACTCCATTTTGTGAGCCTAAGATCACATTTTTTACGTGTGTTTATGGTTTATTTAATTTTTTATGTTTTATAGGTTTGATAAATATATTTTATTATATGATAATTAGTTTTACTCTATCTCACCAGTCTCAGTGGGTGTGTGTGCGCTCATTGGCATGTTTGTGTTCAAACCTATAATTTATTAGAAGACTGATGCTCATAATTGTCCATAAATGGAATATTCTAAATACCTCATATTCATAATTTTAGAAGAAAAAGAAACTCAACTCTCAAAATCTCATTAAATAATGAAAACTCAAATTTACAATCAATATTAAATTTTCTTCATATTCTTAATCAAAAAAGCATCAAGGCCAGCATTTTGGTCAATTTATTTTGAACCACAATCAATTGGAGCGTTAGTCTCACTAGTTGCGTCACATGAAGAAATTGCCTCATCTATAGCTTGACTTAGACAAGTTGTGCAACTATAGCATCTAAATAAGCACACTTAGGACTTAGATACCAATATTTTATCATATCCTCATTGTATTCAGTTGTCTTATGGGACAAGAGATGAAGGTTGGAATGTACATAGACCATATCCTCAAGTTTTTTGCAACAGTCAAATGGTTGCGCTTAATCAAGTTGATATAGTACATATTCCAAGTTTGCTTAGCATTAGAACTTTTAGCTTGTCAAATTAGCATACAACATTTAGTAGTTAATACTATAATACAAAACATAAGGTATAAAATCATATTATCATAAAATATAATATTAAAAAGTAGCACCAAATTTAAAATGAGAAAATTGAAAGATAAGAAAATAATTCTTGGGAAATAATTTTAATTGCAAGAGGTTGTAAGTAAATGGACCGTTGACAATATAAATAACACCAATTGTGAGCGTATTTCCCATATTTGTCTCGAGTAGCAGAAACATCATGATTCCTTTAAGATATGAATTGGCAAATCTCACTTAGGGTAGTACTTTGTGTTAAATACACAAGACAACTTAGAGGGGGGGGGTTAATCAGTTGTCAATAAATCTTTTAAACTATTCCTTGAATCAGTTCCACCAAACTTACTTTAATTCTTGATTACTGAAACATATTGTATCGTCCTAAATTGTAGGCAGCTAATATGTTTACAATTTAAGGATTATTTGGTGTCCACCTTAGTGTATTTTCTATGGTAGGACCTCATATAACACTTAATGATTACTTAAATTCAAATATGGCTCCTATATTCCTTCCAATCGTGTTTAAAGTTGAGGTTGGCCCTTATTTCTAAGTGTGTTCCTATCTTTTTCCTCCAACCACAATTTATTTCCTCACCTAGGCGCTATATACTTATTTGTGGCCTTCGTGACCTGTCCCGACCCCAGAATGAGCTATACCCGAAAATCCCGCACATACCCTATATTCTTGGTACCCAGATCAAATTTGGCCCTGAGGTCCATGCTCGGGTTTTGGTGCGAAATCCAATCCCGTGGTCGGCTTGCTTAATTCTTAACCCTTGAAATGTTGTGAGATGTATATAAACCCCTATCTCTCCTCGTTTTGCTATCTAGAATCAAGGATCTATATTCAAGTGCATGCATTATCACGATTAAGCTATCAAGTGCAAGGAAGCAAATCAAGCAATCTAGGAGCCATCAAGTTCAAGCATTCATTCTTCTCAAGCAATTCAAGGTGTTTTCTTCCATAGATCTAGCTTCTTTCTCCCATTGGAGGCCAAGCAAAGGAGTTTTCTATCAAGGAAGGAGATCCACATCCATCTCTTTTCATTCAAGTCTTCTCTCTTCTCCTCAATCAAACATTGTGGTGAATTACAACAACGATTCCATAAGGTTTTGTCTTTCATGATTTCCTTTTGGGTTTTTTGTGTTTAGTCAAAGCTATTGTATCAACATATTTGATCACATTCAAAGTGGTATGCATCTCTAAGGTAAGATATGCTTCATTTTCTAGATATAGCCTCTGCTACATGACACAATGCTTTCCTTCATCTCATTTCTTTTCAAGGTTGATTCTTAAACAGAGGTTTGCCTGAGGCAAACCCCTCTATTCAACCTTCTTTCCCATTTTTTTTGAGTGCAGGAACAAGCTACAAAGTTGTTGGACTAAATCTAGGCAAATCGGGAACAAGCAGGTGATCTGTGATAAATTCAGACGAAAACACCAGGGACAAGTCACCATTGTTGTCATGTCCCCTTTATTTTGAGCTCAAATTTCAGCCATAGGTCAGATCTGTCTTTTGGTTTCCATTTCTGTGAATTTCCGCTCAATGTTTGTTCGTAACAGACCGCGTTTGACAGTTTTTCAGTCACTTGCCTAGTTAATCATTTGCATTACATCATCCTATCATTTCCACTTTTTCCACTTTCATTATTACATATTTATGGAAGGACCATTGTCCCCATTTACCACTTGAGTTACCTCTTAAGCCTATTAGGGGCATCTTCCTTCCGAATGTGCAATTGAGAAAAGGTGAAGTAATCTACTCATGTTGCATTGCTTCCCTTTTTCGAGTGTACATTTTAGTGAACCCGACTCTTCTTACATACTTTGGATTTTGATGTTAGATCTCATTGTGTGATTGTTATATTGCATTGATATGGAGTTTACTAAGTTAGATTGGTATGTGATAACATGTTACATTCCTCCTCTTAATGCCTAGGAGTTATTCTTCTACAATTCATTTTCTTCAGACTTATCTTCTTTTTCCTTGCTAGTTGACCCATCTGATTCTTTCATTAGGACCCAAAAACTGCCATTATCATGTTCAGGATACAAGGATGTGTGACATTAAAGATTATCTTCTATCAGATTATACACTATCCCATGTTGGAGTGGATCCCTAGCAAAGCCACTTGAAATCCACCATCCATTGCCAAGCAAGTTATACCTACTCCTTCCATTTAATACACATCCTATTGTCCACTATTACCAATCACCAAATGGAGCAAACACAAATACATTAGATATGCTTAAGTAGCTTTTTCACCATGTTGAAGATAAGACTACCTTACACTTTGACGTCTCATGAGTGCCTTCACAATGTTCTTAACATCGCGTTATCAAGGGGCACAATCGTATAATAGAATGTCAATTGAATCGGTCAATCATTAATGTCATTGTTTTCAATAGTAGAAATAGTAAGTCGCTACTTTGCTTTGTTCTCGAAAGCAATGAAAGATAAGCTTTTACAAATTTCTCTACCCAACTTAATACTTCTACGATCACTCACTCTATATCTCCAATGGAGACAACATTTCTCGCACCACTTTTTGGAGTCTCCTATCTCTAGACTCCTTAAACTTGCCACTTTATGCTTGAAAAGAGAGTTTCCTATTCTTCTTCATTATTGGTTTTCTTCCAAGATGTTTTAATCCATCCACCAATGTAAAATTCCCAAGTAATCTCTATGCAAATCTAATAGAATTTTCGAAACAACTCTGTTTAAACCTGTCTATGGTTTCTGACGAAGCACTAAAATATTATGAAACTGAGTAGCAAACAGTTTTACTGATTCCAGAATTCTGATTATTTGTTCAAACTAGTGATATTTCAACATTGCAAATTTTATTAATTCCAGAATACTGATTTGGTTTACTAATTCCAGAATACTGCTTTATAACCAAACTGATAATATTCCGACATACATAATCAATCGCATGGAAACGACTTAGAATGCTTTATAATGTAGACTTAAGAACAATAATAGGCACCTGTGTTATCGCTGCAGTGTTCTGAGCGTGTGGAAGACACTCCACATTATTTGACTTAATCCACAAGCCGCTGAGTCATCCGCTTGCCTTTCGTAGAAGTCTCTGTAGACATTGCCACGTTCTCAGTTCAAAATCTGCTAAGAAGTTGGCTACTGTTGTCTTTAGCGGCTATGTAGGAATTCCTTGCCATGCCGATACAACCAAGCAGCACCCGTAAATGGTAGGGAACTGTTGAGCGCTGTAGGTAATCTGTGTTGGAGTCGTGAGTCACTGACTCGTCACTGCTTACTGTCCGGTTTCCATCGCTGTTAATGTTGTGTTACTAGATGCCAAAACTCCGCGCCACCCTTCGGTTATGACAGCTGCATATGATTCCACTAGGCTGGAAGTGATCCAACGAAAGGAGTTTGTCTCTTCCTCAAGTAAGAACAATTCTATATTTTTCTTCATATTCGCCCACTGTGAAATCCGATACTTATTATACAACCAAAGTGGTTGTGTGCCGTGAGGGAACCGTTCCGAGAAGGAACTGCTTATTACAAAAAATAACTTTAACTTAAACATTGAAATAGGAATTATTAAATATTAATTAGTTTGCTCATTAATATTTAATAATTAAATTCCTTATTATTAAATAGTCAATGAATGACTATTTTGGGGACATGACGAGTCTCCCCTGCCGCGTGTTGCTTGCCCACAAGCAACTGGAAATCGGGATGGCTGAGAATCTGCTCATTTTCCCACGTAACATCATCCATAGGCAAGTCCTTCCATTTGATTAAATATTCGCGAATGGTACGGTGACGTAAATGTCGGTCCCGTGTGTCGATAATCTGCTCAGGAATCATTGCAAGTTTGCCTTCCTCGTCCAAAGGGGGTAGAGTCTCTGAAACTGTGATCTGTTGACCCAATGCCTTCTTGAGACAAGAAACGTGGAACACATTGTGGATCCGGTTACCGGCCGGTAAAGCCAACTCATAGGCAACCTCACCAATTTTGCTCACCACTGGAAAAGGTCCATAGAACCCGGGTTTTAATTTCTCAGCGCCACTCCGTTTGAGAGAGGACTGTCAATATGGCTGTAATCGAAGGTACACTAAATCTCCAACCTCAAAATTCCGTTCCACCCTTTTTTTATCAACATAGAGTTTTTGCCGATTTTGAGCACAAGATAAATTCTCTTTAAGGGTTTTTAAGATGTCTTGACATTCCTGGAGCCAATCCCGTGACTTTGGTACATTACTGATGTCAAAAGCAAGGTCAACAAAGGAGGGAGCATCATACCCATATAATGCCTTAAATGGTGACATACTGATCGACATATGGAAAGTAGTGTTATAGCAATACTCGCCCAGATGCAACCAACGAATCCAAGCCTTTTGTTGCCCAACAACATAATTACGAAGGTATCCTTCAATCCACTTGTTGACTATTTCTGTTTGCCCATCGGTCTGTGGATGATAACTAGTGCTGTGATGCAAATCTGTACCTGTTAACCTGAATACTTCTGCCCAGAAGTTACTCAAAAATCTGCTGTCACGATCGCTAATGATGGTCTTAGGTAGACCATGTAAACGAAATATCTCCTTAAAAAACAATCCGGCAACCTGAACAGTTGTAAATTCTGTAGTGATGGCGAAGAAATGTGCAAATTTCGTTAATCTATCAACCACCACAAAAATGCAGTCTTTACCTTGAACCCGGGGTAACCCTGTAATGAAATCCATCGAGATGCTTTCCCATTTCTGGTCTGGAATAGGTAGAGGCTGTAGTAACCCAGCTGGGTAAGAGTGTTCTGCTTTATTCTGCTGGCAAGTGATACATTCTTTGACATATTGCAAAACATCATTTTTGAGCCCTTTCCATGTGAATCTTTCCCGAATTTCCCTGTAAGTTTTGAAGTAACCTGGGTGTCCTGCTAACGGCAAATCGTGAACATTTTGCAAAATTCTCAGCTTCAATTTAGACTTTGGTACTAAGAAAATTCGATCTTTTTAGTAAATAATATCATTCACAATTGTGTACCTATCATCCTGTGCTTTCCCGTCCAACAAATGACAAGCAAAGGAGTTCTTAGAATATTCGACTGATAACAAAAACCTCCAATCAGCTGATACCCCACTCAAAGCATTTACTTTCGGACGCCTAGACAAAGCATCAGCCACCACATTGTTCTTACCTTTGACATATTCAATTTCAAAATCATAGGCTTGAATTTTGCTGATCCACTTTTGTTGCCTATCATTCAAATCTCTTCGATCGAGGAAATATTTTAGACTATTATGATCAGTTTTAACTACAAATTTGGCTCCAACTAAGTATTGTCTAAATTTGGCTAATGCATGCATAATAGCTAACATTTCCTTATCATATATGGAATACAATTTCTCCGCATCAGTGAGTTTACTGCTTTCAAACACTATTGGATGTTTATTTTGCATTAGCACGGCTCCAATGCCTTTACCTGATGCGTCACATTCTAATACAAAGGGCTGGTCAAAATCCGGTAATGCAAGGACAGGGCAAGAACTCATTACCTCCTTGAGTTTGTCAAATACTTGTTGTGACTCTGTAGTCCATCTAAATGCCCCCTGTTTGGTAAGATCCGTCAGTGGCGCTCCAAGCTGTGAAAACCCTCTAACAAATCTCCTGTAATAACTACATAAGCCAAAGAACCCGCGTAAATCAGACAGAGTCCGTGGTGGTGGCCAATCCAGAATAGCCCTGATTTTTTCCTGATGTACCTGCACACCTTGAGCACTGATCATATGTCCCAAATATAAAATTTCAGTCATACCAAATTCGCATTTAGAAGCTTTGGCGTAAAGAGATT
>MU227365.1:3193087-3234999 GCA_018584345.1 Thuja plicata
TAGTACCACCTGCTACTTTAACATCAAACCCTTCATGTTTAACTGTATGTAAACCCCTTTTTTTAACAAGAGCAGCATCAATAAAATTATGAGTGGATCCACTATCAATCATAACAATAACTCGTTGACCCTGTAACACCCCTCTTACCCTGAAAATGTTGTAATGAGGAATTCCTGTCATGGATGCTATTGTACCACTTGGCTGTTTATTTTCCTGTATTAAGGCATAACCCTTTTGAGGATTTTCAAGGTTTGGATCTGTATTCTCCCCATCTTCATCATCTGATAGTACTTCAATGTAATGAATCTTTCCTTTACCCAAACACCTATGACCCGGCTGCCATGATTCTTTACAACTAAAGCACAATTTGCGTCTCCTGAGTTCATCCCTTTCTTCTTTATCAAATGTGGGTTTTGGAAATGTTTCTTTGTTGGACGGTTCTTTGTCTCTATCCATTTTCGGAAAAGGAGTTTTGTTCCAAGTTTTCCCTTTTGTGGACGGTTCTAGATCTCTAGCCTTCTTAATAGCCATCTGCAGAGTGGTGGGATACAACGACTTAACCCAACCTTTCAAAGAATCGGAGAGTCCATCAATAAAAAGTACAATCTTGTTTTGCTCTGAGATTTCAGTGACAAGTACAGCCAATTTTTCAATTTCTGTTATGAATTGTTCAACTGTCCCCGTTTGTTTCAGCTGTGTTAATTCTTTTAAATGTAATTCCAGGTCTTTGGAATCAAATCTGTCAATAAGACGTTCAGTGAATTCCAAATATGTGTCTATCAAGTTATGGCTCAATGTGACTTGCCCATGGTGCCACCATTCATGTGCTACTCCATCGAGATGTAATGCTGCATATTTGATAGCTTCATCCTCTTTCATAGGGTTTAATTGAAAATATGTGTCTAATTTCTAAACCCAAGCTCTAGCGGTAGTTTTTCCCGTGCCATCAAAATAGGGAATAGACATCTTCCCAATTTTCCTTTATAATTCACTATTGAAATTTATGCCCCTATGCGGCCTATGTTTCATCCTGACATCCATGTATTCTCTAAATGTCATGTGAGATCTAAATTCTGCCCCAGCTGAGTCCCAGTCATTTAAAATTTCATCCTGTACTTCTCTGACGGTTGGTTCATGTTCTGGATGTAAATTTTGTGGGGTAAAATTTGGCATATAAGGTCTGGCTGTTGCTGATCTTTCTGGTTGATTATTATTAACTGAACGGTCGTCCCTACCACCTTCATTCTAATTTTGGTTAACATTTTGAGTCATGAATTGAGTCATCAGATTAGTCATGGTATTTATATTGTTCTGCATATCTTGTTGACTTCTAATCAATGCTGCAATCAAAACTCTATTATTTTCTGGTTCTGCCATGTGATTGTTGTATTCCAAAATTATCTCTTCTTCTAACTCAGTATGACTCTCCTCAATTTCAAATTGTGGAATTGAACTGGTGGGACTGGTTGAAGGCCTATTCTGACGTTCTCTAGTATTCCGAAAGTTGTAATGGCCTGATGGCATATTCAACAAAACATGTTTTCCCTATCTACCACACAACAAAAACACCCCACAGGCTGGCAAGATAAAAAGCTCCAATACCACTGTAAAATTCCCAAGTAATCTCTATGCAAATCTAATAGAATTTTCTGAAACAACTCTGTTTAAACCTGTCTATGGTTTCTGACGAAGCATTAAAATATTATGAAACTGAGTAGCAAACAGTTTTACTGATTCCAGAATTCTAATTATTTGTTCAAACTAGTGATATTTCAACACTGCAAATTTTATTAATTCCAGAATACTGATTTGGTTTACTAATTCCAGAATACTGCTTTATAACCAAACTGATAATATTCTGACATACATAATCAATCGCATGGAAACGACTTAGAATGCTTTATAATGTAGACTTAAGAACAATAATAGGCACCTGTGTTATCACTGCAGTGTTCTGAGCGTGTGGAAGACATTCCGCATTATTTGACTTAATCCACAAGCCGCTGAGTCATCCGCTTGCCTTCCGTAGAAGTCTCTGTAGACATTGCCACGTTCTCAGTTCAGAATCTGCTAAGAAGTTGGCTACTGTTGTCTTTAGTGGCTATGTAGGAATTCCTTGCCACGCCGATACAACCAAGCAGCACCCATAAATGGTAGGGAACTGTCGAGCGCTGTAGGTAATCTGTGTTGGAGTCGTGAGTCACTGACTCGTCACTGCTTACTGTCCGGTTTCCATCGCTGTTAATGTTGTGTTACTAGATGCCAAAACTCCGCGCCACCCTTCGGTTCTGATAGCTGCATATGATTCCACTAGGCTGGAAGTGATCCAACGAAAGGAGTTTGTCTCTTCCTCAAGTAAGAACAATTCTATATTTTTCTTCATATCCGCCCACTGTGAAATCCGATACTTATTATACAACCAAAGTGGTTGTGTCCCGTGAGGGAACTGTTCCGAGAAGGAACTGCTTATTACAAAAAATAACTTTAACTTAAACATTGAAATAGGAATTATTAAATATTAATTAGTTTGCTCATTAATATTTAATAATTAAATTCCTTATTATTAAATAGTCAATGAATGACTATTTGGGGACATGACAACCAACATAGCTGCAACTAGATTGCAAATGCCATATCATGCCCCAACATCTCTTGTGTTTCCTTTAGATGCACCATCAAAATTCATTTTACACATTCCTATGTTGGTTTCCATTTAGCACTTTTATTTTGATTACCAACTATTAACCCATGAACATCAATATTTTGAGAGATCCTTAAACATTATTTAATAATACATATGATGATAATGAGAAAGTGCTTGATAATTCAAAATTTTAAATCAACACTCTTCATACAAACATTTAGAGGTTTAGTTCATAAAGAAAACACTGTGTTAAAGGGAACCAATACAAGGAAAATAAGACCTGCTTATACATAGTAGGAAGGAGTTGACCAAAATTATTTTTAAATGTTTAAAGTTGAGAAGAGGCCAATACTTCATAGAAATACATTAAGAATATTTATTTTAGGTACAATAGTCCAAAGGTGATGTAGAAGAAAATAAAACGTAGAAAATTGAGGAACATTAAAAGGTGATGCCCACAAGATTGACTCTCAACTACTATTTTTTCTCTTGAATTCGAAGCAAACATGAATAGATCCCGCTATATGGCTTATAGTCAAGGATATTGAGGTTGGCTTCGAAGATCCTCATTTGAAGATCGAATTGTCAACTAGGCAACTTAGAATTCCTTGTCCAATATTGTGTGTTAGAGTAGACCGAAGCAAAGTCAACTTGAATGAAATTCGATTAAAATGATAGGGTGAGAACCCAAAAGATATGCTACAAGAATATAGCATTTCTATATAGGTAGTGGTTTGAATATCGAAATAATGACAACTTACTCTTAAAGATTGCCAAAAAACCAAGCATTGTGGTTTGCTTATCCATCAATTGATGATGAAGTCTAATTAACAAGAAGTGTCAAACATAAAGCTATATGTTATGGTACTTTAGGCAAAATTTATTAAAATATCACGAATTAGGTTCTAGGATAAGTATAAGTGAAGTTTCAACAATGACTTTCCTACTCAAAATACTAGAGCAATATAAGAAGAGTGAATGAGGTCAGACATTCTAACTTCCGAAGAAAAAGAAAAATAATTTCACAAGCATTCAAACATGTAGCAACCCAACGAGAAATAATTAAACATTGGAAGAAAAGAAAACTTACAAAAATCTATCTCCTTGTTCAAAGATCACATCTGCAAAATCAAATGAACTTTGATAGTTGTGATTGAATTTAGCTATAAACACTAGGATCTGATAAGAGGTTTTCTTACAAATATTAGGTTATATGTTGTTGGTAATATGAATTCCCAAATTGAGATTGTGACCCACTTTAATAATTTTAATATAAAATATATACTAAAAATTCTGCCTTTTTCAATTTGTAGACCATATTCGGGTCATCTGATAGCTTGGATCCTTCCGATATACTTCTTCTTTCAACTCTTCATTGAGGAATGCGAATTTCACATCCATCTGCTAAACTTTGAAGTCCTTGTGTTGCAAATGCCAAAAACATTCTGATCACTTCCATTCTTGCCACATGAGCATAAGTCTCCTCAAAGGTAATTCCCTCCACATGTGTATAGCCTTGACAAACAAGTCTTGCCTTATTGCTCACTATGTGTCCATCTTCATTCAGTTTGTTTCAGAATACCAATTTGGTTCTAATTACATTCTTATCTGCTAGCCTTGGGAGCAGTTCCAAAATCTGAATTTTCTTAATTTGATCCAACTCTTCTTTCATAGCTTTCATTCAATTCCAATCATTGCAAGCTATTTTCATAGTCTTCGGTTCAATTTCTAAAATCAAGCATATGTAAACCTTTTATTCAGTAGCTTTACTTCTACTGACACCTCTACTCTTATCTCCATTAATATTTCTTTGAATGATTCTTCTGCACATACCTAGGAGTTTTAGGAGCAGTTGTCGAAGCAACTTCTTTATTCTTCTACACTTCATTTTCTTCAGTCTATGTTTGTTTTCCTTGACAATTGACTCGTTTGATTCATATTGAGCTTCTATTTCTGTAATCTTCAAAATGTCTTCATCAACCTTTACATTTGTACTTTCAACAATCCTTCTCAGTATTTTTTTGTTACATCTATAGTCTTTGCTTTTAGTAGAGTTGCCAAGGACTATACCTTCATCAACTCCAATATCAAACTTTCCAAGGTTTTCTTCATCTCTTTTGATATAGCACTTACTTCCAAATACTTTGAAATATTTCACAGAGGGAGTTCTTACATATCATAGCTAATAGGATGTCTTTCTGAAGTTTAATCTGATCTAAACTTTGTTAAGTGTGTATAGTGTAGTCTATATTGCCTCTTTCCCGTAGATTTGCTTCTTTTATTATTGTTGTAGCAACTTCCTAAATTGTTTTGTTTTTCCTCTCAACCACACCATTATGCCACAACGTTCTAGGAGCAGACAAGTGCCTCCTTATTCCATGATTCTCACAGATTGTGTTAAATTCTTCAGAAGTAATTTCTCCTCCTCTTTCAGACCTTAAGCATTCAATTCTTGTATCTATCTCATTCTCAACCATTGCCTTGAATATCTTGAATTTTTCTAGAGCTTCTGATTTTTCGTTCAAGGAAATAACCCAAGTCATCCTAGAGTAATCATCAATTAAGAGCATAAAGTACCTATCACCTTGTTGACTTCTTATCTGGTTGGACGAGAAACATAAAGTACCAATTCCAATAGTCTGGTAGAAGATTGTTCCTTAACGTTTAAAGTCCTCTTTGTCGGTTTCCCAACTTGACATTCTTTGCAGACATTATTAATAGGCTTTGTAAGCTTTGGTAAGTCTCTGACAACTTGAATTGAACTTATCTTCATCAAATTATCAAAATTTAAGTGACATATCCTTTGGTGCCATAGCCAACTCTCATTGATTTGAGACATTAGACATTATCTTATTTCACAAAAGTGTTAAAAAAAGGGGGATTTTAAAAACATGACCAGCTATGACAAGCCTTATTATTTGTCATATGGTGCTTATTTGAGATGGTATAACAAGATAAGTTGGGCACTGTAATGAGTGGATCAAATTTAGAGTTATAGATGAAAAATCAATTTATTATTTTTAGCAAGTGGAATGGTATCTTCATGGGTTGTATTGGAAATAATGCCCAAGTTGGGTGCCATCTTTTGAGATTTTTGTAATATGCTTTTTTTTTAATAAAAAGCTACTTAATTTGTTTATAAATTGGTAGTTTAGGAAGTGGTTTCATTTGGTACATAAATGTTGGAATGTTGCCATAATTCTTCCAAGTTTACTGTTGGTAAAATACTCTTATAAAGACTTGTATTGCAAGTGTATTCTAATCGTCTTTCAAATTTGATGATACATTGTCTAGGTTTTGGAGTGGGTGGTTTTTACCCCAAACGTGATGTTCCCACATAAGCTACTGTGTTATGGTATAATTGTCAATTGTTTATTTGTTGAACATTGCATTTCTCTGATTTTTGGTAATAAGTTTGGATCAGATTTTAATTTTTTGTACATTACCTCCCTTCAAGATTAGTGTAGGTAGCTATTTTTGCATACCTTGCTTCTTTACATAGACCAATAGAGGTATTTTATTCTCTAATCCTTGCATTGCCTTCCTATGTGGAGACTAACACATTTCTTCTATCACCTCAACTTCCTCCCTTTCTATGTTGACAAGAAGATTCCTCCAAACTTTCCCTAATCTTATTGTTTTCTAGTGTCGCCTTAAGCTTATGTTTGAGATCTGTCATTATTGATCCTTTCAACTACACATTACTATTGTCACAAATACCACTAGGCCCCCAAAACTGCCATTATCATCTTGATGATGCAAGGATATGTGCCATTAAAGATTATCTTCTGTCAGATCATACACTATCCCATGTTGGAGTGGACACCTAGCAAAGGCACCTGAAATCAACCATCCATTGTCAAGCAAGTTATACACCTACTCCTTCCATTTAATACACATCCTATTGTGGTTTACTTATCCATCTATTGATGATGAAGTCTAATTAACAAGGAGTGTCAAACATAAAGCTATATGTTATGGTACTTTATGAAAATTTTATTAAAATATCACGAATTAGGTACTAGGAAAAGTATAAGTGAAGTTTTGACAATGACTATCCTACTCAAAATACTAGAGCAATATAAGAAGAGTGAATGATATGAGACATTCTAACTTCTTCAGAAGAATAAGAAAAATGATTTCATGGGCATTCAAACATATAGGAACCCAACGAGAATCAATTAAACATTGGAAGAAGAGAAAACTTAAAGAAACCTATCTCCTCGTTCAAAGATTATGTATGCAGAATCCAATGCACTTGATAGTTGAGACAGTGACCCACTTTAACAGTTTTAACATAAAATATATAAGAAAAATGTCGCCTCTGCATATCCCAACAACTTTGTTTTTTATTTTGTTGTTCATACATAACATAGACAATGACCCTTGTGAAAATATTATTAAACGATGGGTTTTCTATTTATTATAATTCACTTCCTACATAAGCACAGACAATTTGGAGAATGAAACTTTGATTGTTATAATAGAATTTAATAACCTGCAATTTCCAATTTAAAAATCTGTTTCATCTTATTCGATTAATTACAAGCAAGTTCTGGTTATTAATATTTGTACATGGGACATGCCCAATGTACACATTCCCTCTAGCAATCCTAAGAAAACAGAATAGAATCATTTTATGATAATTTCCATAAATATCAATATGATACCTTTTTGAGTTACTCGCCTCTTTGAATTATGTTTGTGCTTGCTATCACCTTCAAATTTCAGACTAATATGATTTTTTATTTACAGGCCAGAGGATCTCCGCATTCATTTTGAAAACTTTGGACCTGTGGAGGATGTCTATCTTCCGAAAAACTACCACACAGGGTATATTTGCTTCTTCCAGGTTTTTCTTTTCTTCCTTAAGTATTCATGAGTTATTTAACAAATGCTTCTTTTACATGAGTTATTTAACAATTGCTTCTTTTATCCTACATTTATTTGATTTTCGCTTAGGCTATCTATATTGCAGTTCTCCTATTTCATATTCGTTATGTGACTTGATAATATAAGCAAACCAATTTTCATAAGTAAGCTTGATAGTAAAGGAGACGCATTAATATTTCCAGTCCATCAAATAAAGGAAAAACATGCAAATCATTTGTGAGAGCAACGATTTTAGACCCAAGTTGAAGCCTTGTATAGGTGATGGATAAATTCTCTCTATCTAAAAAATATTGAAACATTGATACTACATCTATCACCTAATTTAGTCAAGTATTATAAAGATCCAAGTTGAAGCCTTATATGTTACTCTCATCACTTTGGTGGCGGGTTGTATATAGGTGATGGATAGATTTTCTCTCTGAAAATATTGATGGATTGATACATCTGTCACCTTTATGAACTTTACTTTTGATGTAGTGTACTGAAGTGCTATAAAGATGAGAGACTCATGATAGTGAAGTTTGAAAAATAAATTGTAGAAACTGCAGGTTCTGCAATCTTCAATTAAGAAGAGAGGTCACAAATTTTAATCTAAAGAGCCTAACGATGAATGGAGGCATGTACAAAACATTAAATCTTTAAACAGATATTATCTACTATTACGCAGACATCTTTCTCTAGACAGAAGGTTGTTTCCATACTAGCATTGGAGACAGTTTGCAGAATTCATAATTCCTTCTATTTCTTGTTTTTATTTTTTCAAATTAACACTATTTGATTCGACCCCTTTCATTCTTGTAAGAGTAGCCTCTTTATAACTCCAATACAACCATCATAGGACATATCAACCTTGAATATCATTGTCTAATTTTTTATTATCCCTTTTTTTTTCTTTTCCCATCTCTTTTAAAAAAATAGATAAGTGGTGAAAATGATGAAAGAATCATGCAACAAAGGATTGACAGAACACACCTGGAGCAAAACATCAAATTCACTGCCTATAGTGTATTCTCTTGACGAATATAATATAATCGAAATTCTAGTAGGTGCACTTAGAAAATGCTAGTTGAGTCATGTTAAAGTTAAAAATGGGATCGATCGGCTTGAGAAAATGAATGTGAGGGAACAAATAGATGTTCTAACTTGATGCATTTGTTTAGAGAGAATATGTTGTGATCGAAGGGAATAGGAAGGGGGGGGAGTACAATTTCATAAATATAGGTTAGTATTAGGAAGAGCATTCTCTAGTGAAATCCACCATTAATACCCAATGGAGACCTAGGACAAGATTTTAAATTACAGTGATGCTAAATCATTCAAATGGCATTAGTGTCACTGTCAATTGTTGCTGGGCTTGAACAGCTAATTATTAAGAGATACAGTTATTTTTTTGTTTCATGATTCTGTACACAGTGATCTGTAACGTCCGAATAAGACGACCTTAGAAAACAGACAATTTTCCTAATGTGTACAAGCTGAAATAATGTAAAATGCAAAATATAGAAACCAAACTCCAATTATCAAGATGCTGCAGCAATTAATTAAGGGAGCCCTTTTAGATGAAAATGTTCAACCATGAACAGCAGATCCAACATCCCACAATGCAGATTAGAATTTTAGAAATCCTCAAATGACAGTAATAATAAATTAGGTCAGCAGATTTTAGTGTTGTTAGACTGGAAATCCCCCAACAATAGTAGCATACAATAGATCACTTTTGAACTGCTTAAAAATCAGCAACCTTATGACTGTATCTACTTGTATGGCGACAAATGGAATTTGCTTTTCGTTCTAAGTGTTTAAAAATACGTTTTAAATATAATATTGTATCGTGTTTAGGAACACTTAAAAAAAAAATTGCATCAAATATTTAGAAACACGTTTTTAATAAAATACTACATAGGCTATATACTAACATTTAAGTCGTCCTTTTGCAAATAAAATGATTGGATCCAGCATCAAATGATTAAATTATTTCCCTTTTAATTTTTTAGCCTACAAGAAATAAAGAATAGACTTATGGGTCCTCAATTAATTCTTTAGCTCTGCAAAGAGGACATGACATGATTTGATGTTTTTGACAGTTGCTGATTCAGAATTCTCTAATAGAAAGTAGATACTCTTTTAATGGTGGAGTAAATAGCTCTATATGAATCAAGGGATCACATTTGGACTGCAACAAATGCTTAGAGCCAAGTTGCTGGAGCAAATATACTTGAGGTGAAAAACGACTTTCAAATTGTGTTAATGTTCTATAAGATAATCCATAACTGCAAAAATCTTACTTCTAAGATTGTAAGCATTCCTACTAAATCCTCCTTTTGTTGGGTTTATGTTAAAAAACAAAAATGCCAACTTCAGCTAAATTTAAATTTTTCAACTTAATACATTTTGTGTCTAAAATGCTCCACTATAGTATTTCTATGTAATTACAATTGGTTGTGTGATAGATCAAGTATTCCCACAGAAGATGTGTTTATTTACTGGCTAGGAATTTACGGAATATTCTCCAAAAGCCATTTTCTAAGTGCTGGTTTAGGTGGGCTCCCCTCACCATCTGGTGTGTTCATAAAAGTTTTATTTGCAATTTAACTCTTTATCTTATCTTGACAATATATAACAAAGTGATCTACTTACAGGAATTGATCTATCTTATTTAACTACTTACAGACACTCCAAGAAATTCAAAGATGAAATCGAGCAGGCTCGAGGAACTGGTAGACATGGGGCTTATTAAGCCTAGTTTGAGTCCTTTTGCCTCTTCAGTAGTCTTGGTGAAGATAAGGTATAGGACTCTGAGGATGTGTATTGACTACCGTGCACTGAATAAGAAGACGATTAAGATTGAATTCCTAGGATTGATGAATTATTGGATGAACTACATGGAGCTATTTTCCTCTCTAAAATAGATCTTAGATTAGGCTATCATCAGATCAAAGTTTTGGAAAACGATATTCCCCAGACTACTTTCAGGTGTCATTATTTTTGGCCATGCCCTTTGGGTTGACAAATGCACATGCACCGTTGGATTTTCCCTATTTGGCTTGTGCAGTTTCGGTGGGATTCATCCCTCACCCTATTTTGCCATGTGTTTGCTTGGCTTCGGATCTGGCAAATCTGAAGTGCCATCGTTGTACGAATTTGAAGTTATTAATCTTAATTCAATTTCTTATTGCATCTACGAATTCTTGTGTTGCATTATTTTTTTGTGTTCAATATATAATCTCTGAGGACAGACAGCGGGAGGAACAGACAAGATCGAGCACCGTGCTGCGATTGATAAATCTTATTTGACAAAGGAACCCAGCCACACGTCTCCCTTCAATCCCCACATACCCCTCGGCCACCCTCCACTCCATTCCGCCTCCCGTGCACTGTACTTACCACCCTTTTCCCTCCTACTGTATGACCCTACTTCGTATGACTCCCCTCATTGCTTACCGTACGAGCCTCACTTCCCATCGTACAGGCTCTCACTCCTCACCGTACGACCCATCATCCCCACCATACGAACTTCCTCTGTTGGTAACCGCCAACCCCCAACCACCGTTGACCGTTGACCGCCAGTTGCCGACCGCCGATCGTTGACCGACTGCCAAATAACCGCCGACCGCCGACCGCCAACCAACGACCGACGACCATCGATTGCCAATTGTTGTTCGCCACATTACCCTGGTATTAGAGCTAGTGATCTTGCTAGCTTGTTGGCATGATTGAGAGATTCTGGGATCATAATCACACTACGGCACCCAGTAGCGATGGAGAGTGGTGGTTGAAGGCACTAAAAAAGATAGGAAAGGAACTCAGTGATGGTATTAACCTTCCTCTAGATATATTGGAAGTTTGCATAAGGTGGACCAATCACCTTCAGAATTCATACAAGAGATCCTTTCTCCGATTAAGTTCGCCTTAAATCAATCCAGTTTGTTGAGACACCGTGACAAGGAAATCAAGTTGGCCGTTGCAGCATGTCTAAGTGAGATTTCGAGAATCTTGGCTCCTCAAGCACCGTATGACGATGACACCATGATAGAGATATTTCACTTGATCGTTGACAGCTTTCAAATCCTGGATGACATTAATAGTGATCTAGTTGGCAGGAGATTTACAATATTGGAGAATTGTGCAAATGTAAAACTCACCTCCTCTTAGATCTAGAGTTACAAGACTTGATCCATGATATGTTTCATGATTTCTTAGTCACAATCATGGAACATTATGATACTAAGGTTTCGGTTGCTATGGAGAGCCTTATGACTTTGTGCATTGAAGAGATGGAGAAAATATCCCAACATGTCATATCTATGTTATGGGTTGTTTGCAAACTTGACTGCGTTCCTTTTATGGCGGCGTGTAGATTGGTTAATAAAGTATTCAGGCATTGTGAAGAAAAAATAATACCTTAGTTACACAAATGGGAGAAAGTTGGTGGCGACATTTCGAATAATGCATTACATAAGGAGGATAAAGGCATGATCACAGGGTCATTCCAATCAGATGAGGATTTGCAGATGCAGATGAGCTTAGAGGTTCCAGACCATTGTTGAGAAATGATTGAATGGCACGATGACAGGGGTGTAGGGAGTCTGGGCATCGATGTGATTGATGATCGACAATAGTGGGAAATCTCGGCCCGAAGGAAGATTTAGCAAAAGGAGATCTTGACTGAAAGGAGATCTTGGCCCGAAGGAGCACTCAGTCTGAAGGAAATTTTGGCCCGAAGGAGATCTCAGCTCAAAGGTAGACTCGGCCCGAAGGAGATCTCGGCTCGAAGAAGACTCGGCCTGAAGGAACTTTCAGCTGAAAGAGATCTCGGCCCGAAGGAGATTCCGGTCCGAAGGGAGACTTGGGCCAAAGGAGACCTCTGCTCGAAGGAAGACTTGACCCGTAGGAGATCTCGGCCCAAAGGAAGACTCAGCCCGAAGGAAGCTTCAGTCGAAGGAGACCTCGACACAAAGGAGATCTCGGCCCAAAGGAGATCTTGGCAAGAAGGAAGACTCAACCTATAGGAAATCTTGGTCCAAAGGGAGACTTAGCCCGAAGGAAGATTCGACCCGAAGGAGATCTCAGCCCGAAGGAAGACTCGACCCAAAGGAGATCTCAGCCCGAAGCAAATCTCGGCCCGAAGGAAGGCTCGATCTGAAGGAAGACTTGGCCTAAAGGAAGACTCGGCCTGAAGGAGATCTCAGTCCGAAGGCAACTCAATACTATCGTACAGTTTAGGTCCTGCAGAAAAGGCATCGTCCAACCTGTTCCTTGTTACCGTACGACATACCCCCTTGAAACTGTACGCACGTCAACGTCCATCCGGATGAGTAGCGACCTTGACGGCATGAACAAGTGGCAAACTGTTGCGTCATACGAAAAATTAGCATACTATACGATCAAATCTGTACTATCGTATGACCCCTCTTGGCAACGCGTTCGGCCAATTCGTTAACACTGTACGAGAACGGCCTGTTTTTTCTCCGTACAGTCTGACATGGACGTTGCAAGGTAACATTCAGTCCTGCGACAAAGCATTTTAGTACGAACAAGAGTGTCTGAAGGGGAATGCCTTTGGGCAACTGGTTGCCAATGTTGAGGTGAAATTTCAAAGGTGGCAATATGCACGCAATGTTAGGGACAGTCTACAGGAGAGCATGGATAATGATCTGCAGTCACATAGACAAAATCATGGTTCTCGAACACAACCTCCAAGCAGTGGCGAAGAGATCGACTCTACAGATGGATGTTTGCACTTGTGTGAATTTGCATGAGACCAACCTAACCACATTGTCTTCATATGAAGGACTTCCAGTAGAAGCAACAAGATCTACTTGCGCGGTGTTGATGCGAGTATCATAGCCTTAACGCTTTGGATCTGAGCATAGATGTGGTTTATTTTTGGCTTTTATGGGATCTTGGTGACTTTGGACATGGCAATGTTTATATTAGAGTGGCGCAGAGAAAGCTTGATGATGGTTTACTTGTCCCGACTAAATTAAACTATGTGCATGTGATCCAGAAGCAGCACAGAGATTTCAACAGATACTGCTAGCAATGTCTGCGCTTGGCTTGGTATATGAGAATCAATGTGTTAGATGACTGGCTTCAGTGGGATCCTGGTGACTCTGGGCACGACAATGTTTATATCAGAGTGGCGCAGTGAAAGCTTGATGAAGCTTTAGTCTTCTCACTTACTTCCAGGTGCATGCGCGTGGTCATGTTGCGGCATGGGGGTTTCAATGGATACAATTATCAGTGTATGCGCTTAGTTTGGGATCCTAAAGTTTTGATGAGGAATTTCTTGAGGGAAAGCAATCTTTGGGCGACGAGGATTTGTAATGTCCCCAAATTGATAGAGAATAAATTAAGTAAATTAATTAATTATTTGGTCCCAATTTAAAAGAAATATTATTAAGGACCTTTAATTAATTAATGGGGGGGCCTTTTTAATCTTATTGTCGTTAGGTGTTTACCGTGTCAACATTCTTTTATAAACTCTTGGGAGTTTCTCCGAAGGGGTATTTATGCCCGACATGTAGGTAGTTGTTGGGATGCATCTTCGATTATTCATTTGTATTGTGAATTCTAGTTGGAGTTCTTGTCTGCCATTTCGGAAGTGAAAGATCTTCCCTATTTGGCTTGCACAGTTTCTGTGGGATTCATCCCTTACCCTATTATGCCCTGTGTTTCCTTGGCTTCGGTTCTAGCAAATCTGAAGCGCCATCATTGTACGAATTTGAAGTTATTAATCTTAATTCAATTTCCTATTGTATGTGTGAATTCCTATGTTGCATTATTGTTGTGTATTCGCCATATAATCTCTGAGGACGAACCACTGGAGGAACAGGCAAGATCGAGCACCGTGCGGCGATTGACAAATCTGATTTGACGAAGAAACCCAGCCATACGTCTCCCTTCAGTCCCCCCACATACCCTTCGTCCACCCTCCACTCCACTTGGCCTCCTGTGGTCAGAGCGTTGGTCAACCCAAATGGCATGACCAGGAACTCGAAATGCTTGTAATGGCAATGGAAAGCTGTTTTCTCCACATCTTGCTCCCTCATTTGGATTTGGTGATTAACCGGAATGGAGATCTATTTTGGAGAAATAGACTGCGTCGTGTAACTCATCCAACAACTTGTCGATCTTGCCAATCGAATACATGTTCTTGATGGTCTTCTTATTCTTCAGTGCAC
Source organism: Thuja plicata (assembly GCA_018584345.1). Lineage (NCBI taxonomy): Eukaryota > Viridiplantae > Streptophyta > Pinopsida > Cupressales > Cupressaceae > Thuja > Thuja plicata. Next base: position 3,207,810 of record MU227365.1, read on the forward strand.
GGTAGTCCACACACATTTGCTCCAAAATAGACTGCATTGTGTAACTCATCGATCCTGGGAATCAGATACCTGTTCTTGATGGTCTTCTTATTCAATGCACGGTAGTCCACACACATTTGTAGGGTTTCATCCTTCTTTACGAGCACTAGCGATGACGCAAAAGAGCTAGAGCTTGGTGGTATCCATCCCTTGTCGAGAAGCTCATGGATCGTCTTTTCAATCTCATCCTTAAATTTCTTAGGATGACGATATGGTGTGGTGATGACGGGTTTGGCACCAGCCTCCAGCTCAATAGTATGTTCAAACCCACAGTGTGGAGGCATGCTTGGAGGTATGTCAGCGAAGACCATGTGGCGCTTATCCAACACTGCCTGAAGCCCTTCATCCTGGCTGCAAGACTGTTGTCTGGGTATGGGTTCTGCTGAGAAGAAGCAGTGCGTAAACCAGATCATGTAGTCGTGCCTGAAAATTGCCTCCATTCTCCTTGCAGAGATCTCTCTCGACCCGCCGTTAGACATTCTCCGCAGGACGAGCTTTTTGCCATCAACCTCGAAAGAGAATTCCATCATTTTGAAACTCTGTCTGTATTCATTGATGGTCTCCATCCACTGAATCCCAATATTACTTCCATGTCATCCAAATCCACCACGAAGAATTCGTCTGTCACTGTGTGATTTACCATGGTGATGCTCAGCTGCGGGACTAGATGGGCACAAGACAAAAGGTTTCCTCCTTCCACCTTGACCTAGAATCCTTCGTATGCCTCGGTGCACAACCCTTGGCGGTTCACAAGTGGTGAGTTGATGAAGTTAAGCGTAGCCCCACTGCCGAGTATGACTACCACCCGTTGTCCTTGAAGTGTACCCCGTACCCAAAACATTGTACACCTCGAAGAACCTGCCACTGTCGTGATGGCACATCCCCTCCATATCAAAGTAGCAATCCTCTCCGTACGGTCCATGTCACCCGAAGAGACTTGTTGTCCTTCCAGTTCAAATTCTCCAAGTTCATCCTTGCCGTCGAACAAGACCTCAACGTAGTGTATTGTCCCCTTTCCTAGGCATCTGTGCCTAGGTTCCCACAGCTCTTTGCAGGTAAAACAAAGCTTCCTCCTGAGTTCCTGTATTGTTGCTTCATCCAGCGATGGTTTCTTCGACTGGAATTTGTGGTCTTTCTCCTTCGGAGCCAAGGGAGGTTTGGTATGAATGATTCTGAGAGGATGAAGTCGATGATGTTGCCATACTTCGAGCTTTCTTGATTGCTTCGGAAAGAGTGCTGGGGTTGAACCCTTTTACCCATCCCTTCAACAACTCCATTAGTCCATCCATGAATAACACAATCCGCCGTCTTTCCGAAATATTTGTAACCAACACAAATAGTCTTTGGAATTCAGTAATGTAACTGTCAATTGACCCGGTTTGCCTCAGTTGTGCCAATTCTTTGAAATTAATTTCTAGATCTTTACCATCAAAATGATCTATAAACCTTTTTGTAAACTCGGCATAAGAGTTTACTAGGTCATGGCCGAGGGTAACCATACTGTGATGCCACCATTCGTGAGCCACTCCTTCCAAGTGGAGTGCAACAAATTTGATTGCATCTTCTTCGGGCATCGGATTGAGTTGGAAATATGTGTTTGCCTTCATCACCCACGCTTGTGCAGAGACTGACCCAAATCCATCAAACGGGGACAAATTTACCTTGCCTAACTTCCTTTTGAGGTCGTCCTTATAGTAACAACGGTTTCCACCGCCCAAGTACCTCATTCTCAACTCAACATAATCTTTGTAAGATATATCCCCTTCCATATTTGCATTCCTCCAATCTTCCCGTAATTGTTCTTGCATTTCTTCGAAGGTAGGTTCCCGTTCTTTGCGCGGTGTTTCAGTTCTTCGAGGGAAAGTTGGCATCGAGGGTCGATGGCGTGAGGGCTGAGGATTTGTCCTTCCCATAACCAAATTGTCGTTGTGCCCATTTTGTTCTTCGAAAATTTTTCCTTTAACCAATTTTTGTAATGTTTCCTCCATGAGTGGCTAAGTGCCATTGTTCTGGACTTGATTTCTGGTGAGCTCTCTTAGCAAAGACATGACTTCGGTAGTGGGATCTTGGGAATCCCCCATTCTACCAATTGAATGATACCGCCTTCTTTTCTTGGTATAAACTTGCATTCACTTTCCATAGGTTCGCAGGGTCATTGGCTTTGATACCACTACAATGTTCCCGAGTCCCTCCGTGCAAGTATCCTCAACTTGGACGTCAACTAGAGCGGGTCGTACGGTTGTACAGTGAGGGGAGGGGGTTGTGTTGTGTAGGGGAAGTCTACGTACGGTGGATGAATTGGGTGGTCGTACGGTGTGGGGTCTTGGTTTCTTTCGTACGATGCTGTTAGCAGACCACACGGTGTATAGAAGTCTTGGTTGTCGCACATTGAGTGAGTCTTCCCAGCTGCACTTTCAAGGTTGAAGCCTCAGCATTGGCAATGGAGTAAGAAGGATGGAGTATGAGTGAAGTCGTCGATGCAAAACAAAAATAAATTGATACACTAGGAATATAGCAAGAATGTCCACACATGCAAGATAAAGTACTTTGAAGTATGTCGAATAGATCTTCAGTAATGCTAGCACTTAGGATTACAATAATCTCGATTAGAGAGCAAAGAAGAAGAGGGTGAGGAGTTACTCCCACCGAAACTTCAACAACCGAATAGGGAGGATCTTCCACCTCCGAAATGGCGAGAACAAAACTCCAACCGGAATTCGCAATACAATAAAAATAACAAGTTGCATACCTAAAACATCCTACACGTCGGTCATAAATACCCCATTGGAGGGAAACTCCAGAGTTGCACAACAAGTGTCGACACGGCAACAAAAACCTACGACCAAATAAAAAGAAAAGATGGACCCGAGATATACATAAATCAATCGGGACCCCAAATACAATTATTTTTTTGTTTTTATTTAATGACGGGGATATTACATAAAAAATAATTAAATCATTTTCTCTCCACTAAATCCAAAATAAATCACTGTTTTATCCTTACCATGCATTCAAAATCCCATAAGCATCTCCATGGTCTATTTCACACAACTCCACAATTTTCCACATGTATGAATCTTCACATGCTCGAATCTTCACCCTCTAATCTTATTAGATTCAATCCCTCCCATGCACTTGCCTATCTCCAAAAAAAACCTCCACATGTTTGAATCTCCAAGCTCCATGCATTTCAAGGTATTCTTCACCATCCATTGCCTCGAATTCATTGATTCTTTCTGTTTGTCACTTGGAGAGCTTGCAGAATCATGCAATTCAGTCCTCACCATTGATCTTTTAACCCTCCCTCCTCATGGGTGGAGGTCCATTTAAGAAAGATCCTCCAAAGAATAAAGGGACCACATTCTCATGAAGGTCCATTCTGCCCAAACATCTTTAAACTGAGGTGTATGTTCAATTTGGATTGAATCTACTTTTAACGCATTTGCTCATTTTTTGTTTGAATTTAGCATGCACATTAACAAGGGATTGGGCTCTTGCACTTAGTCTGTTGCTTTTTGCAAACAAGGTGGGATTTTGTCGATAGATAGTTTCAACTAAGTATTAGAGACAAGTAATTCAGTTTTTTGTTTATCTGCTAAATGTAAGTTCTCGTAAGGCACTTCAAAGCATTACATTTGAATGCTCAATGGTTAGGGGAAAAAAACAAAGTCATTTCAAAATCTTTACTTTGAACTGTTATGTCCTTATTCCAAAAGTAAGAGATCTAAGCTAAATTTCTCATATACCAAATAAGATAAAGAGTAAGAAAGGATGTTATAGTGATTGATAGAAGATATATCCATTAATAGTCTCTACCAATAAGGTAAGAGAAAGCAGGAATGCACCATTTCTATTTCTCTCCATCCCAATTAATTTGAACTTATTCTAAAGAAAATATGATAAAATAAACAAAGGGCCTAAGATTCCCCCTTATCATCAAAGGCATTTGTATCCATCTTGCCTTGAAATTATGAAATATTAAGATTGAGATCAATTCAGAATGAGTTAGAACAACTAAAAATTGGTCTATATGATGTGAAGTATATTACACAAAAGGTTTGAGGAAATTTTATGCAAATTGATCATGTCTTTTGTTTTTCGGATGTCATCTTCAATCTTTCAATTAATGTCATATGAATAATAATGTATTGCCATTTGATACTATGTAGTCTATGAAATAGATAGAAGGGATTGTGAGTAAGAGTTCTCTGTTATGTACCTCAATATTCATAGGAGAGTTTTGGTGCTCTGATACCACTAAGTTGGATCTAGGAGACAACATAGAGAGAGCAAATTATTCAATGCTGTAAAAAAGGAGGTCAAAAAGTAATTTTCTACAAAAAAAATGAGTGTACAAAATTAATGGGAAAAAGAGGAAATTCATGATTTAAAGAATTGAATTCTGCAACCATTAAGAAGAAATGCATAAATCCTTTGAGTAGTGTAAAATGCTTGAGATTGAAGCCTAAACACTTTAGTATATCCATAAATATCTAAGTTACCAAGTTCCTCTAACCCGCCATATTCGTGTGGGTATGATTCAGTTCAAGTCCCATGTTGGTTACCCACTAGGTTTGCTCAGGGTTTGGTATCCATAATTTTGTAACATATATAAATTTAAATTTTTGTATTTTTCTGGTTTGATTCAGGTTGTGGTTACAAAACTTGGCTGCTTAAGAAAATCAAAACGGTGGCAAAAGCGCACATAAATGGTCTTTGTCCAACAAAATGTCATACAACACTAGAACATTTTTGGATCTCTCCACGTTGCAATGATGTCCGAGCACAATAGGTTTTTGAAAGCTTGAAACGATAGAGATACTTGAGGTAAGTGCAACAAAGGCACCAGTTTACACAAATGAACTGAGTAAACAAAAACACAATAAGGGCAGGAAAAGACTAAGGAATGGATTAAATGAGCCTAAGAACATGCTAAGGGTTATGAACACTAAACTGAGCCCAAAAAATAACGTGAAAATAACAAAGGGGATACAGTTTTCAGCATTAGTGTGGCCCCCATTTCAGCAAGCTAATAACATTAAGTGAAAAGCTATGCTTAAGTACAAAAAATAAATATCAACATAAAAAAGATACTGTAGAAGATGCAAATGTTGAGATATTTGTCATTGATGTTAAAGCACGTTGATGTCCAAGTACAGGTATAGAAAATCCAAGTAAGAAATTACAGAAGAGAGAAATTTTCTATTCAAAACATTGGGTTCATCACTAATACTCACAGCGCACTTGTTGAAGACTTGAAGAGATCCTGTTTGAAAGTAGAGGAGATGTTATGATAATAAATTAAGGAAAATACTGAACTTGCCCGCAACGTATATATGCAGTCCATATTGAGTTTTTCTGAGAAAAGTGACGGACCTTTTGTTCACAAACACTATATTGCCTTCGGTATTCTTGGAGTTACGAATGTGCAAACTGGTTCTTCAGTTTTGTCAAATAACCATGGTTGTATGAGATGCCGTGATCTGTGATTTGCTACTGCACGAGCAAAGGAATAAAAGAATTAATATTTGGGTTCGAACCTTTATTCTGGATTGAATTTGCCACAGAACTTAGTTTTCAGACTTGTTTTTAAATGATAATTGAATTTTAAAGCCTTTCATACAAGTCGGGACAAAGATACATTTGATTTGCAAAGGTTTCTTATGTCTGCCACCAATTTTATAATGAAATGGTGATATTAACCACCTGTACGCTCAGTTTGTCTTGCTGCCATTTTTTTCTAATTTACCTCATTAGTGTACATATGTTTAGCGGTTGTTTATACAAATTGAAATATAAACTGTTTTAGTTTGGTTGGAGAAGTTATTAAACTATTCAGTGGTTTTTACGACTAGTCCTACACCCGATAAGAGTTAAAGCAAACTCTATTTATTCATGGCATTTGAAGTCGATGGTAGTTAGCGTGGATACAAAAAGAATATATTTATAATGAAGAGTGTAGTATGGAAGTTTAAGTTACAATAAAATAACTGTGTGCTTTAAAGTATTTTAAAGATTTCGGTGTGAGGAGGGTGTTTTGAGACCTGGAAATGGATTAAGTATGCTGAAGACATTTCTGAGTAATATGAGAAAGGCTCTTCTGTTTTAAACACAAGTCACAGAGGTTGGTTGAAGACTTTCAGGTATACAGTACATTGTACTTAATGTTCAGTATCATATACATAGACTGCTGCAACATAATCATCAGAATTTGTTCTTGGTATATAACAGTATTTGAAAAGACTTCATTTCTAATATCTGAATTGATTAGCATACTGTGCATCAGAATTCAGCGATATATATTGCTTTCAGACATAAAGAAATAAAAGTCCAGCAGATAGACCAAGACATGTTGAATGATTGTTGTTATCAATTTGTCATAGTGCAGTTCTTTAGAAAAGTGTTGTGATATCTGGTTCAGCACAGAGGCCTTACATATTGATAAGAATATTTGACTCACATTCTGGTTTTTAATCTATCTGATGAGACTTCATTTTCTATATCAGATTCTCAAACGATATTTGCTGCTTAGAAAAAAGTGTTTAAACACATTGGTTTTATGTTGTTGAGTTGGTGCTCACAGATTTTGAATTGCAATCAGATTGTACAGGCAGAGAGGTTGTTTATGCCTGGGGTCGGTGCCCTAAAAGACATTGTAATATTTCTAACTGCGAGGCTGGATTAGGACAGTAGATCCTAGCAGAATTTCTCACCATGCTTTTTCCTGTCTTGGGTTTCCAAGACAATTCTTGTGCATTGTCTTTATTGCGTGGTGTTTCCTTTCAGTTTTCAGTTTGGTGATTCCAATTTCAATTAAAAACAATTTATCAAAGAATTTAATTGGATTAAAGATTAAGTTTTATTTACTACTGATTCCACCCCCCCCCCCTCCCCTCCCCTCAGTAGTAAATCTGTGTTCTACAGCAAAGTGGTCTCCAAGCAAAGGAAATATGACCCTAGGCTAAGAACCAACAAAACAAATATGTTAAAATAAAAAATTACACGATAAGCAATGTTAGAATAATACAACTTATAAATAGAAGGATTAGAAAAATGTAACCTGAAATACAGTAGTGTTAGCAAATCATATTTAATGTGATTCACAAACATGAAATATCAAAAAGAAACATGAATAATTGAAACATATGAGGAAAACACAAATAAGGAGGGAAAAACAAATATTTCCTACCATGCCTTGATGCTAGAGAACAGAAAACATAGTCTGTTCGGAAAAATGCAAATTATGGTTCAAGGTTCAGTGTGCTTTGTTGCTAGGAACCATATCATACTTTTTATGAATCAAAAGAACCAGTGTGCTCTGTAACTAGATGACCCGTAAAGAGTATAAAAGATGGTTGATATGATTGAACAAACTAAAATACTTTGTTGCTGGGTGGCTCATATGCAAATATAATACCATGGATGTGATATCCCTTGCCAATTCTGACCCCAAAATGCTGATTAGAGGCTCAAGGAATATCATCAAACACTTTGCATACAACCTCTTTTCTTGCTGTTTCAGTTTGATAATGAATGCTTGAAATGAAGTCAATTGTGATTTAAATGCTTTCAGATGGTTACTAAGATGTTTAGGCAAAGAACCATAATGCGAATGCAATTCTTTTTGTCTTTTGAATGCATATAGATGACCCACACAATATAAATATGCTCCTACATTACCTAGACATTAACTCAAACAGTTGGCATGCAAACTAAATATGAGAGAGACAACTCATGACATTCACACTTCTTGTGACAAATAAACTAAACTGATATGCCAAAGCATTTAATGCTGGTGCTTTAATTTAATGTAAACATTTACAATGCATTGAACAATATTTTATTCAAAACATCCTGAAATTCTATTGCTATATGCAACTAATGAAATGACCTGGCACCCACGTATGGCCTGGAGACTGAAAGACTGCTTCAAATTAATGCTGCAGATCCTGTATTGCTGGAGAACGACCAATTCTGGGATGTAATGGAACCAAACCTCAATTGCATTGCTGCTAGAAGGCTCATGCCCAAACTGGGATCCCACGTGTAGTTGTAGGAGGTACGGCCAGGCTTAAAGAAGCATTATTTCGGCTGGAAACTATAGGTAATACCTGCAGCTAAATGGCCATGGATTATCTTTGCCAATTCCCTGAATTTCATACACCAATTTCTTCAATTTTGCACAACCTGACTCCTGGTTGAAGCCCACACACTTGGCAACAATTCGGTTGGTCTTTCGGCACCTCAAAATTGCAAGCCATTGAAGAGTTTCCGTTCTCCAATCAAGATAATGGCTGAAACCTGCAACTCAAGCTCCAAACTCCAATATTCACCATAGACAAAGTCAAATTCATCCAAGCATAAGAGGTTCGATTCTTCTATTGGCCTTTTATATATTTTCCCATGAAGTTCGAACCTCATGAGACATCACCCTCAACCCACATTAAAACTTATAATAAATGCTTTTGTTGTAAGTTGACCATAAGGAATTAAATTAATTATTTATCATATGCACTTTATAATTTGACTTTATGATATAAAATCCCCTTTAATTATAAAGTCACATGAAGTCAATATAATATTCCCTTAAAATAAATAAATATTATTAAAGTAACACTTCAATAATAATTAAATGTCATAACTCCATTAATACCCATTATTTAATAATTCTAATTTCAACACTGGCTAACCCACTGCTCCCACTGTCAATCTGGACGTCTTTACTATAAATAGTAAGGGTCCCTCTTTAACATCCACTGACTTACGGAACCAAAAACCTCTAAATATCAATGCCTCAGAACAAATGAAAGATCTGGAGAGATAAACACTTACAACAGCCACTTGAAGAGCTTTAAAACTCCCAAACTGGACCCTCTAAGCCACCATACTATCCTACAAGGGTCAAAATAATAGGCCAATCCCTTGAACTTCGATACTCACGAAAATGAGGACATTACAGCCCACCCTCCCTAAGATTCCTTGTCCCCAAGCAATCACGACTGCAAAGAAACTCCACTACACTACAAGTTCAAAGGAAGACTATGAAATGTCCCACATTGAAACACAATTGTTGCAGCACCAACATAACGACATGGAAATGAACAACCACCCATCTGTCCAATCCCTGCGCACTGAAACTGTGCATCTGAAACAAAACATGTACATGAGGATCACAAGTGAAATTGCAAGTAATCCACACCATGTGCACACTACAATACTCCCCAGTGAAACCAAACTGGAACCCTGGTGTACACAAAAGATCCCCTAGCACACTGATTAATGTCCAACCAAATATACCTAGATCCCAAATCTTGAATAGAAGCCTGCCGAGAAGAACGACATACTTTTGCTGCGCTAATCTGATCACATCGTCACCATGCTGAAAATCGTGAAGCAATCCAATGGGACCCATACACCCTGCAGTGGTAATCCTGTCACCACCTAGGTCCCAATGCAATCGAAACTCCCATTCATCCGTACTGTGGAGATAAGTCTGTAACACAACCACTATCTCCTTCCTCTGCTAGGCTCTTGTGGATGTGCTGACTCTGCAAGTAATCCAACTTGCAACCATTGATCCCATCTACTACATATGCCAAATAACCATCCCACAAAGGATGGTACAATCCCGGAGCCAATCCATACAAACGCATCATCAAGTCCTCGGTGACTCCAAACGGTCCATCCTGAAACTCTGGACTCTAAAGCAAGTACTCAATAAACGAATCTATGCAATAAAAACAATATGGGGTAGAATCACCCTGTTTTTCGGCAACCCTCAGGTGATCACTCTGACTCTGCAACACAACAAGTTGGCATCCAAAATCAAATACATGGGATGAAGTAATAGATTTGCTTTCAGGGGAGGGAGACAAATCTACATGAGAGCCATTTTCCCAACCAAATGACACTCTGTGAGTCCCCTGTGAAGATGATGAAGTAGCGTCGTGTACTAACACAACTCTATGGAGAATCTACCACAACCACACAGGAGATATCGACAATCTAACTAGCATCATCTATCATAGTACTAACCTTGAGAGAACCTAGTGCAACGAGTGGTTCTCTGTTGCTCTCAACCAAAATACTCATCCCATCTGAAACTACCACACCTGTATCTGTGATGGATGTAGTGACATCCTCACCACATTCATCATCATAACCTGTGGATATAAAATCATCACCAACTAGCACTATAAAAGATTGTACTGTATATATGTAGCTGGCGAAGATTGTGCTAAAATAAACTCCACGTTAAGTTGCTCTAACCGTGACTGTGACTTTTGAAGGCCAACTGGGTGCTCTCTAATGAAGCCATAGTCACCTCCAGCTCATGAGTGAGCTTGTAAACCTCCTCTTCCTTCCCCTTCAATGCATCATAGCAAATACAATCCCACTCGAAAAGAAAGTCCCTATCATCAAGTAGCTGCAAATAATTATGTTTCATTATCCCAATGGCTTCTCGTAGTGAAGGGAACTCTGCAAGGGAAATGCCACTATCACCGTGCTCATCTAAGATAGGAGTACCCCAACCAAACATAGCCAACATCAAGAAGCTCTATGGTTGTGGCAATCATGCTATCATTGACTTTAAGTTGTCCAACCAGATGATGTCTTTGAAATTCATGACTCCCATGCAAGCTCTCTGAATCAAAGTCTGCATTGTGATTTGAGGTTGTATCAACCTCATGATAAGCAACAACATGTGTGCTAACATCACTACACAAACCAACATCTAAGGTTCTATTGCTAAGCACCTCATCGAAAGGCTCAAGTGGCAAGGTAGAAGTCGCTGACATGACAACATCTTCACACACTACCACTTCCAATGTAACTACATGTCCATCCAACTCACAATCTTGGGATTCCCTGTCAACATATATGTTGACGACAATTATGTTGTTAGTAGTCAAATAATACTTTTGTCAGTTTAAATTAGAAGTATAATAAAACCTTGTTCTGAAGGGGTGTAAGTTGCTGACAGTTGGCAGGCTTAACCAACTGTCGAGTCTATTTCTATTCAAACCGGAACAAGTTATGTGGTGGTTGAATGTAGAGAGAACACTATGCTATGAAAAGATCTATTTTTTTTCCATATCTTGTACTGTGTCATTTCTGTGATATATGTTATTCATGTTATGTTATGATTTGAGTTATTCATATCTATTGGAAAGTAATTGTTGCATGGTAAGAAATAATAGTCTATAGTTAGGCATCTAACATTTTGGCGTTGTTGCCTATTCGAACTTGGAGATCGGAAAAATTAAAGGCGTGATGGCGCAGTGATGGGTCGACCATTCCAATAGCAAGTCCTCATAATTGATAGTGACGTTGAAGAAGAGGAAGTATGTAATATCGCCAACTCATGACCAACAAGCGATATACGATTATATGTTTTAATTAAAGTGAAACTTATGGTTCCCCAATCAATTAAATATTTAATAAGTTTAATGAAATATTGAAACTTATTATTAACAATTGTCAAGACATATTAAGGGAAATTCTTATCGACATGGAGTAGATGAGTTTGCATTCAATATCAATGTATTGAGAGTACTAGAATTAATCATTGTTAGTCATCGTCTTAAATTACTTAGATAATACCATTGGGCAATAATATTATTATCATCACTAGATGGCTTGTGGACTGAGCAATATCCAACATGTGTCAACAATAATACTCTACGTCATCGACTAAAACAAATGAATATTACGGTTGCCAAGATGGAGTGCAAGGAGTATGTATGGAGAGAACGATAGTAACAAGACGTCAAGGATTGATAAGGAACATCCTAATCAAGAACACATGAAATACGATATTAATGGAAGGTTCGATTAATGGAGCTACTAGCATCTGCAACAATCTGCAAGCAATTGAGGACCAATAACAGACTATTATGGTCAGCGCTTATCATAAGGCGCGATGATTATTAATTTACCAACAGTTGTAATAATTGACAAGGATGACATATATAGAGTCAATGATTAGTATAAAATAGATTTAGTTACGAGGAAAATTGATTAGTGAGAGTTGTCTCCTCAAATATGAAAGGATGCACTCCTAAATTGCACGGATATAAGAAGGCATATGATAGTCTTCCCACCATCATTGAAGAAGAATTGGTTTTATAACCTTATTTCCCTTGGTGGAATCACTCATTTATCTAGCATAGAAGGTTGTTGCCGCAACCCCTGGTGAAAGCATTATAATCGCATATCAGAGGCGACATCTATAAGAAGAGCATATATCATAACTATATATCAGAGAGTGCTCATTGAATATCAGAGACGACATATCTCTGCCTGAAGATTACATGTAAACCTGTAACTACAACATATAATCCATTTGAAGATCAGAGATGGCTTTACAAGATCGAGTGCATATAAAATATTGTAACATCAAAAATAACCTTAACACAAACACGTTCTGAGACAACAAAACCATCTGATCACCTTGAGAGGATTCACAGTGCATTTGGAATTACCAATCATATGTACATTCTATCATAATCCATTATCATTGTCATTCATTATTGCATTTCCATTATTGTAGCGTTTGGAATTACCAATCATGTTTACCCATTTATTAACGATCTTAGTCTAACCATCGGTCAAGGGGTGGTAACTAATATTGGGAGTCAACTCCGTCCCACACAACCGAAAGAGCTCCTGCCAGAAGTGACTCATAAAACGGCTATCTCGGTCACTTACTATATTCCGGGGTAAACCATGCAATCTAAACACCTCCTAGAAGAATAAATCTGCAACCTGTGTTGCTGAGAAAGTGGTTGTAATTGGAAAGAAGTGGTTGTAATGTCCCCATTTTTTAGCAGGTCATTGAATTGTTGGTGCCAAGTCATTATTGCGATCCTCGTGGTCTGGCGAGATGTTTAGAGGGTCATTGGTGTGAGCTTACTATTTATAGTAAGTCAATGGATAGTTCTGATGAGCTCAGATGAGTTAGGAGTTGAATGATGCTCTCAGTTTTCATTTCTGGCTTCTAGTTTGGGTTCCAAGAATGTTGGAGAGAGCGTCTATTTTTAGTAAGTCACCCCGTCAAGTTCGTTCATCATCTTTTATTATCATGATCACTCCAGTGCAGACATATTTCGATTCTGATGCTCCTTCTGTTGTTTTCGTAAGATGGGTGGATTATTATTATTTAATTAAATTTGCTAAGGTTGCCATTATTGTTGGTATTATATGTTGGGTGCCTTAGTGTGATAGCTCGTTGGAACTAGGATGAAAAGTTTCAAATCTTGGGCACATGAAACAGGGACCTTGCGTGTCATAATTTCATGATATTGATGAAAAGGCCATTTTGGGAGCCAAATGAGTTAATAAATTATATTACTCAATATGTGCCTAAGTATAAAAAGTGTTTTAAGTGAAAGTGTGTGGAGAAGACACTTTTTAATTATAAAAGCAATGCTTTGTGAAAGGCAAGGCATTCATGTTATTATCTTTTGACACTTATGAAAATTGGAGTTTTGGTTGTTGGTTCGAAATGAGGGTTTGAAGTTTGATGTTGAAGCTGGGAAGGTTACTTCTCAGACTTTCTTTACACTTTGAACCAGCGTTTTGAATGCTGGTGATATTGTGTTGGTTATGTCGTCATCTTTGGGGGGTTGTTGTTGAGTTTTGTAGAACCGTTTGGAGGTATAGAGACTGGCATATTTGTGGCTGAAGATGTCTTGCAGCCAATGTGACGTTAGACTTCTAAACACTGGCTGTTGTTTGCCAAATGGAAGTCGTTCCTCTTTACAGTCGTGGATGCTTGTGAAGGTGTTACAATCTTCCACATTGGGCTATGACTAATGGTTGGTATTTGTCATTACTCATTGTTTGCAATAAATCATGAATAATCAGAAGCATTTCTTGATGTAATCTGAATTACCATAAGTACTGAAAATTTATTAGAAATGTTAATTTCTTCCCTGGCATTTATTATTATTTTACTTTTGAAAATTCAAAGAAAGTTGAATATTGGTTTAGGAAAAAATACCAAAAACAATTACTCTCAGAGCAAGAATAGATTTGCAGTTGAATTTCTTGCAGTCAAGGGTTAGAGCCAAGCAGGCTCTTTACACTTGTGTTGCTGAGAAAGTGGTTGTAATCAGAAAGAAGTGGGCATACTTCGTAAGCCGATCCACCACAACATAAATGTAATCTCTACCCTGAGCTTTAGGCAAGCCCACAATGAAGTCCATAGAGATGCATTACCATTTTCGCTTAGGAATGGGCAATGGCTACAGTAACCCTGTTGGATAGGTATGCTCCTGTTTGTTCTGCTGACAAACCGAACACTCTTTGATATACTGTTGCACATCAAACTTCAGGCCTTTCCAAGTGAATCTCTCCCGCACCTGCCTATAGGTTTTGAAAAAACCCGGATGCCCTGCTAAGGGAGAATCATGGAAAGCTCTCAACACCACCAAACGAACACTCGATCTTGGAACCAACAACACCCGCTCCTTGTAAATGATCAACTCATTCACAAGTGTGTACATGTTGTCCTCTATGGCCCATTAATAAAACCAGTAGCCCACTGATCCCTGGCATACTCCGCAACTATCAAATGCCTCCAATCCTCAGATATCGCTGTCATAGAACCCAAGTGAGGCCTCCTCGAAAGTGCGTCAGCAACCACATTCTGAGTACCCTTGATATATGAGATATCAAAATCATAAGACTGCAGTTTACTAACTCACTTCTGTTATCTGTCATTGAGAGCTGCCCAAGGTAATACTTCAAGCTGTTTTGGTCAGTTTTGGTGCAAAATTTGCTACCGACCAAGTATTGACTGAATTTAGCCAAAGCATGCATAATGGCTAAAATCTCCTTATCAGAAACACTAAAGACCCTCTTAGGACCCCTGAGCTTCTGGCTCGCAAATACAATAGGGTGGTGATCCTGGGAAAGTGTCGCACTAATGCCCTCACTTGAAGCATCACAATGCAAATCAAAGGGCCTAGAAGAATTTGGCAATGCCAAAACCGGGCACGATGTCATGATCAACTTGAACTTCTCAAAACACTCCTGTGCCTGAGAAGTCCACTCAAAAGCACCCTTACGGGTCGAATCAGTCAAGGGAGCTGCATGTCGTGAAAACCCCGCAACAAATCTGTGATAGACGTCACACAACCCAATGAACCCTCTGAGTTGTGTCAGACTCTCAGGAGCAGGCCAATCTAGGATAGCTCAGACCTTATCTGGATCCATGCGTACTCCCTCTAAACTGATAATGTGACCAAGTTACAACAACTCAGGAACCCTAAAGCACACTTGGACTCCTTTGCATACAAAGAATCTCTATCCAAAATATCAAACACAGTATCCAAATGAGCAAGATTATCATCCACGCCTTGCTGTAAATCAATATGTCGTCGAAGAAGACCAGAACAAACCTCCTCAACTGACTGTGGAAGACTCTGTTCATGGTAGACTGGAAAGTGGTTGGAGCATTATTCAACCCAAAGGGCATGACTAAAAACTCAAAATGTCTATAGTGACATCAAAATGTTGTTTTCTCTATATCCTCCTACATCCGGATCTGATGGTAACCGGATCTCAAGTCAATCTTAGAAAAGTGGCATGCCCCATGCAACTCATCTATCAGCTCATCAATGCGTGGAATCGGATACCTGTTCTTAATGGTCCTCTGATTCAGCATCATGTAATCTATACACATCCTGAGGGTACCATCCTTCACCAGAACCACTGAAGAAGCAAAAGGTGATTTACTAGGCCCAATATGCCCCATAGAAATCAACTCCTAGATAGTCTTCTCTATCTCATCCTTCAGGCGCTTAGGATGCCTATAAGGAGTAATCATGACGGGCTTAGTGCCCTCCTCCAACTCAATAATGTGCTCTATACCCCTACCAAGTGGCCTTCCATGTGGTAAATCACTAAACACTTTGGACTGTTTAGTTCTCAATTCCTGTATGTCAGGGTGATAAACTGATTTTCCTGACTCCTCAAGCGTTGGTAAAATCCTACACTATGTTGCTCACTCAACTGCATCATGGCGAATGAGACGTATACGTCTAAGTGACATGGTCCTCAAGTTCTCTTCTCTGATGGCCTTGAGTATGTGTTTCTTGCCATCTACCTCAAACTTCATTTCCATATCTTTGAGGCTGAGATAAAAAGCCTCAATGGAATGTAACCAACTCATACCCAAGACTAAACCGGTGCCTCCCATGTCAACCACATAGAAATCAACCTTGAACTCAGTTATTTAATTTCATTGGGAGGTCTGAAATCATTCTGTCACATTTCAATGTATAACCATCTGCCACCTTTATTCTAATGCCCTCAAAATCCTCAGTTTTTATCCCCCTCTTAGAGACCAAACGTGAGTCTATAAAGTTATGTGTGGTTCCTATATCCAATAGGGCAATGACACGCTGCCCTGCCAAGAGGCCCCTCGTCTTGAAAGATCCGTCTTTCTGCATGCTAGAGAGATATACAACCTTGAGGAGGGAATCCTCTTCCACCTTCTCACTGTTACCTGCCTCTTCTAAGCCATCCTCTTCTAGATCAACTTGCTGCCTTTCAAAATCAGAATTGTGTTCATCTTCATAATACCACTCCACGAGCTTATTTCTACCTTTAGGCTTCAATGGGCATTCATGTTTCTTGTCATAAGGACCCCTGTAGTAGAAACACAATCTCGTTCTCCTCAAATTGCTAAGTGTTTCAGGATCTAGAGGCCCTGTCACGAGTTTCTTGAATTCTGGTCTATCATCACTCTTTGGAGCAGCCTTGTTATCGTAAGAAAAATTTGATGGTCTAGGAGGGAATTTGTTGCGTGCAGTTGAAAACTCCAAGTCTCTAGCCTTTTTCATTGCCAACTATAATGAATTAGGGTCAAATGACTTGACCCAACCCCTAAGAGGTTCCACTAACCCCTCAATGAACAGCATAACACGCCTCCTCTCTAATATGTCATATACCATAACTGAGACCTTCTGAAATTCCCCAATAAAGGCTTCCAGGCTGCCTGTCTGTTTGAGCTGTGCCAGCTCTTTGAAATAGGATTCCGGGTCCTTCCTGTGAAATCTCTTCACTAACCCATCCACAAAGTCCTGATAGGTCACAATATGGTCATGGTATAAAGATACCAAACCATGGTACCATTAGTCATGCACTATACCATCAAGGTGCAAAACAACAAACTGAATGGCATCCTCCTCAGACATAGGACGCAAAGAAAGATATGTATCCAACTTGTGTATTCATCTTGCCACTCCCATCAAAATGTGTTAATGTCAACTTGTTGGTTGCTTGCTTGAGATCATGATTTGTATGCCTATGACGCCCATCTGTTCTTCCCTTAGAGCGTTCTCGCTTCTGAGTCATGAAGCGATCAAAATTAAGATGTTGCTTTACTTCAAGAGGTAAAGCTTCCCACTCAGTATGCAATGCCAAAATGTCATCAGTAAAGGAAGCCTTATCCTCAAAACTGACAGTGTCTACCTCTGGTCTCAAGAAGATAGGACGCAAAGGCCTATCCTGTGTACCTGTCAGATCAATCCTGGATCTATGTGAACTAGCTGAGACACTCCTACAATCTTTGTCCCTGTCCTGATCTAGAGGCAAGGTAATACGCTGCAAGGTATCTAAAAGATTTTGCAAGACTGTAGCCATCTGTTGTTGGCCAGTTGCCAACTCCTGCTGACTGCGAGCAATATTTCAAAATACTACAATAGACTCTATCATCATCATTACCTATATTTCTGGAATCTTGTCTCCCATATTTCCTTGTTCCATGTCACTGGGTCGTGGTGAATTACAGCCCCTGCGGGTGTAATGATAACCCTGTCTAAATCTATCACCATCCATATTTTAGATCCAATTTTCCCTACAGGCTGGCAAGATATAAGCTCTGATACCACTGTAAAGAGCCTCCCTGACTCTTTGTCTAAATCTCAATACAACATTCACTTTACACCAAATAATAATTTTATACTTTACTTTTGAAATCAAGATATCACTTTTTTTTGTAATTTTCTAATATATAAGCCAGAATGATAATCACAACAGTTCAACTCACAATTCCAAACCAAATACTAATCCGAATTCTCTTGCATTACATTATTCATTCCATGACATAATAATATCGAAGGATGAAGGTAGGTATGTCTTTCTACCTTATTGTTCTTTCTTTACTTGTTGGCTACGGGACCTCTTAAGCTGGCCGCACGACATTACTCTACCCCACGCCTACCAATGCAAAATGTGACTCCACCAATCACTACGGGTTGCTGGAAAGGTGACGCCTAATCACCAACCGCAATGCCTTAAGCCCTTGACGTTGCATTGAAGTTCTACAACCACGGCTCCTTGCGCTATAAATTGTTAAGAAAAACAAACTACATTCACTCCTTGCACACTGTCGATACCTGACTCAATTCACTGGACATGCATAGTCCAATTCAAAGTGCTAAAACCACTCAATCAAATTCACAATTCGATTAGCACATAATTCTACAAACCCTCAACCAGTCTCCCATTCATAAGTTTCATAAAAATGCATAAGATGAATTCACTAACTTTCGAAATCCATTATAAAAGCTGAATCTTCCCCTTCAAGGCTCGATTTTTCATGTCTGCAACAATACTCTTCAAATAACTTAAAGCACTTCTTCCTTTCAACTTAGGATATGTGAAACAATAATTATATTCAACTTTAATAATAAAGTCTCATATAAAATTAAGATATCAAAAAACATTAATGATATAACTTATAACTCCACGATTAATTAAATAAGGAAGACCTAATCAGTCATATTGATCCAACTCCAAATCATATTGAACACTGAACACTGAATTCCACCATCCAAAAATAGAAACTGGCACGAGGTGACTTACCCAAAATAGTAAGTCCGGACCAAGAGACCCTCAAAACAAAGCATTAGCCCACAAGGGTCGCAATGATGGGCTAACAATCCTGTCCCACAGACAACTGCTAAATCGGGGACATCACAGTCGTCCCTCCTCAAGATTGCTTGTCCTCAAGCAATCGCAAACCGGGGTGTTGAAGAATGTCCTCTGATTCCCAAGTGGCATTCTCAATCGGTAAACCGAACCACTTGATCAAAAACTCCCTAATAACTCGCCGACGCAAATGTCACTCACGAGTATAAACCAAGGAACAATATCAAGAAAACCTAACAGCTAAATCATCAAAGTATCATATCCACTTACACCTGATTGTTCTGTACATTGTATGTAATGTCAAATGAAATTATCGTAAAGGATTATGATAAAGCTATCATTTATTGGTGCATGTGCAAGGTGTTCTATCAAATTCATAGAGTAGTACATAGATAGTTTGTTTGTCTTGACCTGGTGATAGATACAGGGGTCAAGTGTACATCGAGTATAGGTATTGGTGGTTGTTGTCATGTTACATTTTATTCGATGTATAAACTTATTTAGGATACCTATGGGAACATTCTCTCAAGCTTAGCTAAGCCTGAAATTGAATGTCTTGCACAACCTTAGCAATTGGTCCAAAGATGCCCTACCTAGACATAAAGTTGTGGCTTTGCCCAGAGTTTGACACCCTGAGCACTTAGAAAGAGGCCCACCTCTATGGAGTTAGGGAATTACAATTTTGAGAACCACAATCTACAATTAGGTGCAAGGACTCAACGAAGAAAACAAATGATGATAGCATACTATGCACTACCAAAACAATGAAATTCTAATCATCTACAAGCGTTTCAGTGGGTACTACTTGATGTTCCTACAACTTAGTGGAAAGCAAAAGGCTCTTTTAAATAAAAAGCCCTCCCAATTTCAGATGCTCAATAATTTGTTTTGAGATTCTCCAACAAAGCATAAGTCACAATGGCATTTCTAAACTCTAGCACTAATGCATTAGCAATAGACAGTTAAAAGAGCATTAATAATTCCTAACACCTTTTGTCATAGTCCTCTCGATTATCTTTAGGTTTTGTCTCCTTGTTGAACACAAATTCATCAAGGTTATGATACTTACAAATGGTAGGTATTATATGACTTCATAAAATATAATTCTTTCCAGTCAACTTTTGAGAGTTGGGCAAAAGCAATGTTTGGAATCCTACCAATTATATCAGGAGATCCACTAGAGCTGGAAAAAAATCACACTATGATAATGATTTCGACTTCATTAAACAATGTGGCAAGATTTTAGGAGAAAATTCCTCTCAATTTAAAAGATATTAAATTAACATCTTTCAAGTAAATTGCTATAACAATTAAAATTGGAGACTAGAAATGCTGCAGCAAACAAATTGACACGAGACTTTATAGGGTTACTGTCCAAAATGTGACCAATTTTCAAATAAAAATTCCTTCTAGATTAGAAAATGCAAAATTAACACTACATCTAGGGCAACAAGGAAACATTTAGGAACCTATAAATTTTAAAACTAAACAAATGTGATTTGACAAAATCCTAAATCTTTATAAAGTTTTCAAAATTCATATTAAATGGAAAAACAAAAATAATTACTCTTGTCCTCAAAGGAACTTCTCATGACTCCTCTCTATCACCATCATGCCTTACCGATCTCAACAAATCTTGATCTCACAGAATGTAAGCTAATCTCTGTAAAATCCCGCAATGATTTCCTTATTTATAGACTAAAGCGTTCTTGCCAACTTTGTTGTATTATTCAGTAATAGAAAATTCCACTAATATTATATAACATTCATTTTGCCAAAATTTTAAAAAGTTTCACAAGATTACTTCATGGTGTCAATACAGGAAATATGTTAATGCAGACTCACTTTCAAAAGCCAGATTCAATTTCCCAAACAATATTGGAATCAAATAAGTTTCTACTATATTGCCAACTCAAGCTAATTTATACAGAATAGCATTATTATATTTCCCAGAAAGTGAGGAAACCGTGCACATGTTGTGGAAGGAAGTCTGCAAAAAAAAAAAACACATTGGACGAATTGTTTCCACAACTCAAACGTTGTTGGCTCTGTATATACAATGTCCAGGTTGGAGCGCACATCTAAGGAGTCGTCGTTTCCAGAAAAAACATCACCATAGAGTGGAATAGTTGACAAAATCCTTATTGGATTCTGGGTGTTGTCCTCTTGATATTTGCCGCAAGTAGAGACGGGTCTAATTCCAATTCACTTGCTATTAAATGAAATGGTAGTTCCCACACTATTCCTGAACTTGTTTCCAGAATGGACTCCACGTTAATCTGACTTGGACGCTTTTGGCACCATCATCATTTCAACTTCAGCAGAATGTTTAAAACTGAGTGCAAGGGAATCACCTTGTATATACCACCTTCGAGCCTTCTGTAGAACCCGTCACTTTCAACACAACGCTTTCTAAAGATTGACTCTGCCACTGAATGCATACGAGATAGGTAATCAATAAATCTCCATACTGTTGCATCATCAGAACCAAGGTTTACTTTCTCAATACTCTCATCAATGAGTGGGGTAAGTTTCTTGTCCAACTTATCATCCTTGTCAAATTTCCTTTCAAGAGCCACCAGACCCCTAGGGATCTTGTTAGTTTTCAATTATACAATGTCCTTGCCGAACAAGGTTTCTTTCCCATCCTCAATTTCTACAAAAGCATTGAAGTATATTTCCTGATTCTGATACTAATCCTCACATTTGAGAAATCTTAACAAGTCTTGGTCATCCTCAACGACTTGTCAGCTACAAATATTGTGAGGAACTGAAGTTCTAGGTTTTATCTCTATTTCAGATACACCATCTAGAGTAGCATCATCCATTTTAAGCACCACATTTGCAAGGAAATCTGCCATAATGTTTTGTTACCTATCCACCCATTCAATATATCAAGTCCTAAAACATGAATAAATCACTAAATCAGATATCACAGTGATGAAATGACCAACTCGGTTCCAGTCCCGAGAGAAAATCCAATCACCATATTCTCAATAAAATTCAGCCTGCTCATTTCATTCCAGAGAATGCTTTTTAAACAAAAATAATTCCCGTGATTGAACCACCTTTTTCCTGTAAATAAACTTCCTTAACAAAATCAAGAATTTAATTATTTAATTATTTAAATATCAGTTTATAATATACTGACTAATATTTAAATAATTAATATAATTTTATTATAATTAATTATTTAATATTAATTTATGAAAATTGAACTAATATTAAATAATTAATATTATTTATTTCACGTCTCAATTGAGACTTTATTTAGGGGACATTACAGTCTCCCCTTCACCCTGTGCTTGCCCACAAGCAACCTTAAATCGAGATGTTGAAGGACTTGTTCATTTTCCCAATGGCGTCTTCAACAGGCAAGCTCTTCCATCGGATCAAATACTCTTTAATAGACCTATTCCTCAATATCCATTCACGGATAACCAATACTTCCCCTGGATTTAATTCCAACCTTCCTTCCTCATCAAGCAGGGGTAAATCAACTGATGTTGTTACCTATTGTCCCAAAGCCTTTCTAAGACATGACACATGAAACACATTGTGTATTCTGCTTCCTTCTGGCAAAATCCAACTCATATGCTAGCTCACCAATTTTCCTGGTGATCTGGTAAGGACCATAAAAGCGAGGCTTTAATTTCTCTGCACCATTTCTTTTAAGAGAAGTTTGGCAATAAGGTTGTGGGCGAAGATATACCAACTCTCCAACTTGGAAACTTCGCTCAACTCGTTTTTCATCAGTATAAATTTGCTGCTGGTTATGAGCACATTGCAAGTTGTCCTTGAGAGTTTTCAAAATGTTCTGACATTCTTGTAGCCAATCTGTGGATTTTGCTGCCTTACTATTTCCCAAGGCCAAATCAACAAAAGATAAAGCCTTTTAGCCATACAAATGCTTGGAAAGGTGGCATTCCAATGGACATATGATACGTAGAATTATAACAGTATTCACCCAGATGAAGCCATTTGACCCATGCTTTCTGATGTCCAGGCACGTAGTTTGGAGATACCCTTCAACCCATTTATTAACGATTTATGTTTGACCATCCGTCTGAGGATGGCAACTAGTGCTGGGATTCAGCTTTGTCCCTGTCAACCTCAACAACTCTTCCCAAAAAAATGCTAAGAAACCTGTTGTCCCTGTCACTGATTATATTTTTTGGTAAACCGTGAAGACGAAATACCTCTCTGAAAAATAACTTTGCAATCCGTGAAGCTTTATATTTTCTAGTGATAGCATAAAAATGTGCAAATTTGGTTAATCCATCCACTACAAAAAAAAATGCAATCTTTTCCCTGAGATTTAGGCAAGCCTATGATAAAATCCATCGATATACTTTCCCATTTTTGTTCTGGAATCCGCAAGGGCTGTAATAAACTTACTAGATAAGTGTGCTCTGCCTTATTCTGTTTGCAAGTGATGCATTCCTTTACATATCTCAGAACACCATCCTTCAAACCTTTCCAAGTAAATCTCTCCCTAATTTGTCAATAAGTTTTGAAGTAGCCCAGATGCTCGACCAAAGGAATATCATGAACTGATTGTAAAAAAATTTCCTTAAGCTTAGAACCTGGTACTAGGTAAATTCCGTCTTTATTGTAAATAATGTCATTTACCACTTTATATGTTTCATCATGGAGGTGTCCATCCATTAATTTACAAGCAAATAAGTTTTTTAGAATATTCAACCAATAAAAGAGATTTCCAATCCGCTGTGACTACTGATAAAGAATTTATTGTTGGTCTTCTAGATAATGCATGAGCCACTATTATTTTTACCTATCACGTACTCAATTTCGAAGTCGTATGCTTGGATCTTGCTGATCCATTTCTGCTGACGATCATTCAAATCCTTTTGTCCAAGGAAATACCTCAAGTTGTTATGATCGGTTCGGACTACAAACTTTCCCCCAACTAAGTAGTGCCTAAATTTAGTTAGTGCGTGCATAATTGCTAGCATGTCCTTATCATAAATTGAATATACTTTCTCATTATCCTTGAGTTTCCTACTTTCATATGCGATGGGATGTTTGTTCTGCATTAGAACCGCCCCTATTCCCTCGCCTGAAGCATCACATTCTAAAACAAATGGTTGGCTGAAATCTAGAAGTGCAAGTACAAGACAGGAGCTCATATTTTCTTTCTAGTTTATCAACCATCTGAAAGCCCCCTTTTTAGTAAGATCAATTAATGGTGCTCCAAGCTCTGAGAATCCTCTGATAAATCTCCTGTAATAGCTACATAGACCAAAGAATCCTCTTAACTCTGTAAGGTTCAGTGGTGGCAACCAATCTAGAATGGCTTGTATCTTTTCTTGATGAACTTGTACACCCTTAGCACTGATAATATGTCCCAGATGCAAAATTTATGTCATTCCAAATTCGCATTTGGAAGCTTTTGAATAGAGGGATTGAGGCTCCATAATCCCTAAAACTTCATCAAGGTGCTTCAAGTGATCTTCCCAATTTTTACTGTAAATAAGAATACAATGAAAGAAGACAAGCAAAAACTTCCTCAACTGTTTATTAAAAATATGGTTCATACAGGACTGAAATGTGGCTGGTTCGTTAGTTAAACCGAAAGGCATAACTAAAAATTCATAGTGGCCGTAATGACAACAAAAAGTTGTTTTGAACATCTTGTTCCCATAGTCTAATCTGATAATATCGTGATCTCAAATCTATTTTTCAAAATAAAATTGCATCATGTAATTCATCTAACAATTCATCAATTCTGGGAATCGGATACCTGTTTTTAATAGTATTCTTATCGAGAGCACAGTAATCGATGAACATTTGGAGAGACTCGTCTTTCTTTTTTACTAACGCCACCAAAGATGCAAATGGACTAGAACTTGGTCTGATATGTCCCATATCCGACAATTCTTTAATGGTCTTTTCTATTTCATCCCTGAATTTCTTGGGATGCATGGACGAAGTGGTAATGATAGGTTTCGCACCCTCTTCATATTCTATGATATGCTCAAAACCTCCATCAGGAGGTCTTCCTGGGGTTATATCACTGAAAACCACACTGTGAGAATCCAATACTTTTAACAAATCATCAGGATACTGCTTAGATTCAAAACCTGTGACCTTAGAAGATACCAAACACTGTGCTGACCATGCACCATCCCCATGCCTGAAAATAGCCTCCAATCTTTTTGCAGATACGAACCTGGGACTACCATTGGACATACCTCTGTGAAATATATTTTTTCCATCTACCTTGAAGGAAAATTCCAATTTTTTGAAACTCTGTGAATATTTATCTAAAGATTCCATGCATTGAATTCCCAGAATAACATCTGTATCAGCATACTTAATGGCCTCATCTTCCAACATAGGATTCAACTGAAAGTATGTATCTAATTTCTGAACCCAAGCCATAGCAGAAGTTTTACCAGCCCCATCAAAATATGGTATACAAACTTATCCTATCTTCCTCTGCAATTCATTGTTAGAATTTCTCCACTTGTTTGATCTATGTTTCATTCTACATCATAGTATTCTTTAAATGTCATTTCAGAACAAAAATCATCTCTTAACATTATCCAATCATTATAAATGTCATCTTGTAATTAATGGATCGAAGGTTCATGTTTTGGCCGCCTGTCCCTAGGAGTGAAGGTAGGCATGAATGGTCTAGTGTGAATTGATCATGTTCTTCCTGGTTGATTACTGTTCACTGAATTATCTTCTCTAGCATGTGGACCCCCATTATTTTGATTCATCATGGTACTCATCCTGTTAAGGTTTTCCTGAATTTCCTGTTGTCCCCTGGCTAAACCTGTTATCATATCTCTGGTGCTAGTTTCAGGTTGATCCCCCATGTTATCTAGTACTGGGTTTGGTTTATTTCTTCTGAGATAATAAGTATGGGCAGGTTTTTTACTCATCATATTCCAGTCCCTCAAGCTGGCAGGATGCACTGCTCTAATACCAATGTAAAATCCCACATGATTTCCTTATTTATAGACTAAAGCATTCTTGCCAACTCTGTTGTATTATTCAGTAATATAAAATTCCCCTAATATTATATCACATTCATTTTGCCAGAATTTTAAATGGTTTCACAGGATAACTTCATGGTGTGAATACAAGAAACATGTTAATGCAGACTCACTTTCAATAGCTGGATTCAATTTCCCAAACAGTATTGGAATCAAATATGTTTCTACCATATTGCCAACTCAGATTAAATTATACAGAATAACATTATTATATTTCCCAGAAAAAGAGGAAACCGTGCACCTGTTGTGGAAGGAAGCCCACAAATAAAACTAATGCACTGAACGAATTGATTCCACAACTCAAACGTTGTTGGCTCTGCATATACAATGTCTAGGTTGGAGCGCACATCTGACAAGGAGTTGTCCTTTCCAGATAAAACCTCACCGTGGAGTGGAATGGATGACAAAATCCTTATTGGATTCTGGGCGCTGTCCTCTTGATACCATCGCAAGTAGAGAGGGATCTAATATTTATTTATGAAACTTGAACTAATATTAAATAATTAATATTATTTAATTCATGTCTCAATTGAGACTTTATTTAGGGGACATTACAATCTCCCACACGTTTACTGCAGTCTAAATACCAGTCCTATATTCTTACACCCTTCCAAGATTACACATAGGGAAATACAGCAAATTCTTTGACAATTCTACAGCTCCAAGACCCTTTCCAGCACCCAATTCACTCAGCTCCAAGCCCTTCCGACCACTGCCAGGCACTTAGTTACCTTCTATTCTGCACAAGGAATATAATGATTATTGCTGCTCCAGCACTAGAATAATTTGCAGATCTATTGATGACTCTGGTACCATATTGTCATTTGTATTCTTGAACCAATATATACACCCCATAATACTAATGTATTTCGTATAATGCTAACATTAATCTATATTGATCTAATACTGATATTTATATCACATTTGGAGATGATGGGTGAAAATCTGATTGTTTTAAATTCTAGTACTTAAGCATTAAGTACTTAATGCTATTCCTAAAGTTGTTTGTATGGTTGTGATTGCATTCTAGATAAGTCAGAAGTTTGTTCGGTTGTATTCTTGAACCAATATATACACCCCATAATACTAATGTATTTCGTATAATGCTAACATTAATCTATATTGATCTAATACTGATATTTATATCACATTTGGAGATGATGGGTGAAAATCTGATT
>MU227365.1:3235049-3249422 GCA_018584345.1 Thuja plicata
TTGGAGATGATGGGTGAAAATCTGATTGTTTTAAATTCTAGTACTTAAGCATTAAGTACTTAATGCTATTCCTAAAGTTGTTTGTATGGTTGTGATTGCATTCTAGATAAGTCAGAAGTTTGTTCGGCACAATGTTATCACTCATGCCATAGATTCGACATCATATAATCATCACCATGGCTTCAAGAAAACTAAGTTAAAATGCTATTCTTATGATTCTATGATGCACTCACTACAATTTATATGCAACATATGCAATCCAAATTCAGAACTGCCGTTTCTATAAACTTTTCACTTATCTTTACATAATCTCCAATATAAAGAACTAATAGCAACTGATGAATAGCTCTTTCTCCAGTTGTATAAATCCTTATAGTTATGGATAAACGTAGAAGACAATTTTCCAAGAAAAAGAAAACTGTTTTCATGTTGAACCATTTGGTCTTTAATAGAAATTTATGGTGACTAAAACAGAAGTACATAAACAAAATCTGTCTCCCTTAGCACTCTTCTAGTTATTTTTTCAGCCTTTTGCAGTAGACCAAAATCTACGTAGTCCCTAAAATTAAACAAAACATTATCAGTCAAGAAGAGCTTTAAGCATTGAATGGCCCCCCACCCACCCCTTTTGTCTGTGCATGTGTGTTTAATGCTTTTGGGGCATTGGAATTTAGTCAACATGTCAATCATATCCATATGCTGCCTGGTTACAATGAGTGAGATCATTAGACATATTTTATTTTTAAAACACAATGAGTGTTATCATTAGAAGTGTTTTATTTTATATTTGAGACACAATGAGTGTGATCGCTATAAGTTTTTTACTTGTAAAACTCACTTTGGAATGAATTTTATTTTACAAATACAATTACAGATTAGAATGCATATGTATATTCTATACTGCCAACTGACAATTTATGTTGACTGACCTTGCAGAAGACCTGCTCGTTATGGATTTGTGAAGTACAGAAATGCTGAGGATGCTGCAGAAGCCAAACACCATATGAATAATCAAACTATTTGTGGGCATCAGATCAGTGTTGTCTTTTCTAAGGAGGATGCTAAACGTCCAGAACAGATGCTTGCCAAAGAACACAAGTCTTAGTTACTATTTTGAAAATTAGATAGTCTATGATTATCCTCTCCCCACACAGTACCTTGCAAGCATATAGTCATAAAAGCTAATATTCTCGTGAAAATTTTATTTTCCTTGTTAGATGTCTTTATATTAAGCATTTATGCATGGTAATATTATCAGTCTATTTACCAATGTAGCCTCAAGTATGTCTTGATAACTTGCAGACATCCATGTTGTTTGAAGTATGCCTACAGATGTGAATCATTTCTTTTCTTGTCTGATCATGAAGCTGCACATATGTCTAATTACAAAGGAATAAATCTTAGAAGTTTATATTATTTCAAGAGCCCAAAAACCTATTTCCCGTCAATCATTTCATTTTTCTTCATTTAATGTTCTTCTTTTGCTTCCCAACTTACATGTACTCACATGCTCTCTACCAAGTTATTATGAAAGTGGGCATTTCTTCTACATTATAGGACACTAGCTAAAAATTGATTATCTTTTGTCAAAAAGATAAGTTTATATTTGTAAGAGAGAGTTTAGATCATCAATGCGCTAATTTTAACAATATGATTTATGACATTCGCATGATTGGATATTGTGTGTGAGTGATTTTAATTAAGTTGAACCACAAATGTTACAGGTGTATCAATTCTCAAGTACCAAATGTTGCTGAATTTGAGGACAGAGAAAACAGTTTGTTTTTCTTATTTTGATTTGAATCATCTGTTTTACAATAATCCTTACCCTCATCTTTTCAAATAGCCTCCAATATTGGGTCTACTTGCAATGTCTTTATACACCCGAACCAAATGTCCTCATATGTTGGCCATTATTGAAATATCCTAGAGCAACTAACAACAAATAGCAAGCAAAACTACTAAAGAATTTGAACAATAAAATTGCAAAACACTGAATTTTTATCTCAATACGAAATCTGAATTCACCAAAAGCATAGCCTATGAAGATTCACTCAAGTCAATCATAAAGATGTTGCACCTATTCTCCTAACGATATTTCGGTGTTTGGAGTCACAGAAAGGTAATCTCGATATGCTTTGGATTGAAGGGAGCTCGACCTGAAGTTGTGATCTCTCTGGGCTCTCCAACAGATCTCCTGCACCGAGCTTCTGTCACACTGCTGATGGACTGTGCTTCCCCTCTGCACTGTTGGTTATTATCAGTGCAATTCAATGATACCCACATACGTAGCTTCCCACAGATAGTGTTCGCCTTCAGTCAATGCCAGAGCAGGTTGCTAGCAGCATCGATACCAGATTTTGTGGTAGCAATTAATTTCTGATTGCTCAATTCAGGGCCTGCTCACTACTTATGAATGTTGTGGATGTTCTACCACGCGAAGCAACCTCTCAGTTGCAGCTACAGTTGGATGTGGTAGATGATTTTCACAGGCTCGGGTTAGAACTTATGCAGAACCATAATAGACAATCAATTTGCAGTGTCCAAGGGATGCTAGATGGCATTCACAATTTGTTCGCAGTAGCTACTGCTGTAGCACTTGGTAGTTGCCTCCTGTAGTGTGGTTCTCTTCTCTGTGTGTCAGGATAATGGAGACATTGCTCGTTCACCGTGATTTTATTGTATCGGCCTTGTATGTTTTACAGAAGGGGTGTAGATAACGCCGATTTAGATTTAGCATGTGTTGCAGTTGCAAGCCTCAACGCTTCGTGGCTTGTTCGCACCTAAACTTACAAATATGCCTTGCCTCTACATCAAACCAATTACAAGGATTGCGAACTTAGCTCGGCAGTAATGACTGTTGTTTCTAAAGACCGCAGTCTTATTCGATTAGGATCACAGGTTAGCCAGGAATGTTGATCGCCTGAAGTTATATCGCTGTCACAGAGTTTTATTTTCAGTGGATTTATTACTATAACCAACCTCCACAATCCAGAAATATCAAATTCGAAAGGCTCAGGATTGGTCCGTGCTTAGATTTGGTTATCGCTAGAAACTGTTCGAGTATAATGGTGTATGAAGTTCCCAGTCTTGGTCGAGGTACTAGGTCGGGTCACTGATCAGGGGTCACTCTTCACAGATTGCACCCAATCCAATTCTTGGAAGTCCGCCCACAATCACAATCGATTGAATATATGATCGCTTTAGTCAAGTCTCAATTAGTTGCTCTCATATCATCTCTAAGTTAAGATCACACCAAATAGATTTGCACAGCCCGATATCCAGAATTCGTACCTCCTAAAGGTCGCACCGATCTGATATAATTATGTCATGATCCACTGCTTGGCCCAACTTGGTTCAATCTAATGCAATCGAGTCTGAGCGCCATCCACAGGTACTTTATTCGTTGCTAGCTCCAGCGACCTGTATTGTCAGTCAAGATGGATGATGCCTATGATTCTGCAAATTCGTCTCCAAAGGAGACTTCATGGATTTGCAAAGAAGACTAGGGTGAGGTGAACCCTCCAAAGCTCCAAGGAACAATCAGCTCACAAAGCTTGCTGGTTAGAAAGAGAACTAAATCCAAAACTCCCATGTTTCACTTGCTTCCATAAGATCCCTTTTACACTACCTTTTTATCTTTCCCTCCAAAAGTATTTGAATTTCAATTGGGCCCTTAAGCGGGAAAATTAAAAAAGTGGCCCCATTTAATGTTGTATTATTAAATTCAATGGGCCTTGAATTAATAAACTTATTGATTAAGTTATCAATTTTGGAGGGACATGACAGTTATATGATGAAATGCTTCTCTGTTTCCACTGTTTTTGTGGTCTAAAACACATCCTCTCCTCTCATTCTTCTTTAGAATTCACCCATATAATTGTCTCACACTTGAACCTATGGGAAGCAGTTCTTATTTGAACTATAATACCATTTCCTCTATCATTATAGGCTCACAACCAAAGCATTGTGGTTGCCTATAATAGGAAAGTTCTTGTTTCTGTAACATCTTGTAGACGACTAAAACTTTGATATTGAAGTTATTTGTAATTAGGCATGTCAAGATCCTTTTTGTTTACCTCCACTTCAAACTTGTGATGTCTCAGATCTGTAGATCCTTGTTATTCTTCCAATCTTATAACTAAGCAATCCTGTATTGTTCTATAGTACATATAAAACCCTCCATCTCACCTTGCATTTTTCATCCTCTATGCATCCCCCGCGTGTTATTGTAAAATTATAGACCTAGATACTTGTGAAAGTTTCTTGTTTCTTTGAGGACAGAAGACTAACAACTTGGTTTTCACAATAAATTGGTTTTGCAATATAAGTTCCCTTCTTGATCTTCTAAGTGCCCTCTCTAAAGCTTTAACTTATTTTTGCAAATTAGATCATTGGCATAGGAGTGAGGCTTCACCACATGGCTAATTAATTGGACCTCTTAGTCCCCATGTTGTTGGAAGAATGAAGCCACAAAGTTTGAAAGATTTCAGCAAAAACTATTCACAAATAATAATAAATAAATATACAAAATAAACTTAAATAATGCATTTAGAAAACACAAAATCCATTTTGATCATTGTAGCATTACTTGAGATTGAGATTGACTTGACAAACCAAAAATATAAATGAAATTCAATTACCTAGATCTTAATTGACTTAAAACCACTAAAAATCATAAAATAGGGAAAAATAAAAATTATTTCAAGCCAAATAAAAGAGAAAGACTATGATTTTAAATTTTTTACAACCAAAGTGCAAGGGTCTAGGAGCAATAAAGCCCCTCTTGAGTTTGGGCAATACCTAAATGCATTCCCTTTCATGATATAGAGCAATGTCAAGAGCAGATCTCTTAGCACTCTCACATCGTGATGATGGATCACAGAGTGTGATATGAAATGTTGATGCTAAAAATAAACGCACAATCGAACCCAAGAGCTATTAAGAAAAGGTCAAGGGCTATTTAACGAAAAACACAAAAAAGTTAACTTTTGTATGAGCCCAAGCCAAGATTCTTTAGTTGTGATATCCAACAAGGCTTTAAAGAAACCTTTGTTTAGAAGATATTGTAATGTCCCCAATTTTAATTAAGTGACTTAATTAATTAAGTGGTCCCAAATTTAAATAATATTATAAAGGACCTTCAATTAATTAATTAAGTTATAAAATTAAAAGGGGGGCAAAAGTAATAAAATAATAAATAATGTATGTCGGCTATTTGTGACCCCTTCGGGAAATTCCCTGGAGCTCTTTATAAGGTCGTGCTTGGCATTGTAGGAAGGCATGGTATGGAGTTTACGTTTCTTGTTTATATGCGATTCTAGTCGGAATTGAGTCTATGTTGCAGTTTCAGAGGTGCAAGATCCTCCCTATTTTGTATTTGCAATTTTGGTGAGTCATTCCTCAACCTAGTCTGTCATTGGAGATATCGCTTAAGATATTTCGCTTTGTGTTTTGTTGTCAGATTTATCTCTACTGTGTGGAAATATAAATATTTCATGTCAATGATTCATTCCTTGTTAGTGCATGCTCTATGGATTCAATCCTTACATATGCATAATAATTTAGTGGTGATAATATTGAGGGACTACTCCAAATCTTTACTTAGCGCAAGTCTAACTGAGCTAAACCATTGAATCATATCATTTTGTGGTCGTGTCGAGGAGTGTAACGTCGTAATGAGGGTCGTACGAGTGTTCGTGGAAGTGAAGACTGTACGAATTTCCAGGTCGTACGGGTAGAAGTAAAGACTGTACGAGTGTAGGGTCAAGGGGGGCCGTACGGTGATAAGTGACATAGTCCTATACGATCTACGGGTAAGGCAAAATAGTGTCGACGAGAGAGTTGGTTGTACGGTGTGAACCGTACTGATGGAGGAAGTTGTCTGTTGTACGACTAATTGTGGCACTGTACAAGGAAGGTGAAGGGTCGTAAGGCTTGTACGATGGAGGTGGAGAGGTCACCGTGCGGGTATGAGAAGTCAATCTGGTATTGATAGTACGAAGCATTATGTGTAGAGGTCAATCGTGGGTTTCAGTACATCACAATGGTATCAGAGGTAGTGATCTTGCCAGCCTGTTGAGAAATTGAAATCCAATCATGGCACCCAGTGATGGAATGGAAGACGCATGTGTGGATATGACAATCTTGTTGAGGGAGCTAAAAAAAAAGTCAGCAGCAGCTCTGCCAGACCCTAGCAAGAGGACAACAACGCAAGACTCTCAAGTGCTTGGCAAATGGAAGAATGAAGGGCGACATGGCACGCACACATCAGACCAATACAAGACCGACGATGTCTACTTTCCCTCCAAGGATCTAGCAACAACCCTCTTTGGCCAAGTCCCTGAAGCAATTCAGGCAGGATTTGATTGATGGTGGATGGCAGACAGACATATCTCTCAAGGACTACATAGACCTGCGAATGAAATATCCATCCTTAGAGGGCAATAGAGTCTACAACAATAATCTAAGGCGGGAGATTGACAATGAGGTAATTAACCCCGTGAGCCCTATAGAGGATAAAGACATGCTCACATATCCACTTCAACAACAGGAGGATATGGACAAGCAAGAATCAACAATTATCTCTTTAAGTGGAGATCACCCAAATCTTCAAGGCAACCAAAAAGGTGAAGAAGATGCTTGCACAAATTTCGTCGAGCCAACACTCGTCGACCAACTTGATGGAAATGCGAGCTCTATCAGTGATCCCTCGAATGAGCAAATGAGCGGACTCTACCAGTGGTTGACGAACCTCATGGAGATGCAGACTCTACTGATGATCCCTTACAGGAGCAATCCCTACAGTTGGTTGACTATGGAGTTTACCCTTTGGTTAGGCATGAGGCGTGCATGATTTCCATTTCCTCATGTGAGTGGCTTCGTCATGGGAAGCAACAGTTGCACCTGAGCTTTGAGATTCTAGACCATCATTTTTTGCAAGAGATTGATTGGCATGATAGCGTTAATGTGTTTGATGATTGGCGTCAGTGGGATCCTGATGACTCCAGGCATGGCAATGTTTATATCAAATGGAGCAGCGGAAGCTTGATGGAGATTTACTCTTCTCGCCTACATCCAGGTGTGTGCACGTGGTCATGTTGCGGCATGGAGATTTCAGTAAATATGGCTATCGGTGTCCATGCATGGTTTGGGATCCTGGAGCTTTTCAAACGGTGGATAGTTTAAGGATTGCTTGAGGGCAAGCAATCTTTGGACCTGGAGGACTGTAGTGTCCCCAATTTTAATAAAGTGACTTAATTTATTGAATTAATTAAGTGGTCCCAAAATTTAAATAAAATTACAAAGGATCTTTAATTAATTAATTTAGTTAAAAATAAAAGGGGGCCAAAGTAATAAAATAATAAATAATGTATGTTAGCCTATTTGTAACCCATTCGGGAAACTTCCTCGAGCTCTTTATAAGGCCATGGTTGGCATTGTAGGAAGGCATGGTATGGAGTTTATGTTTCTTGTTTATATGCGATACCAGCTAGAATTGAGTCTATGTTGCAGTTTCAGAGGTGCGAGATCCTCCCTATTATGTATTTGCAATTTCGGTGCGAGTTATTCCTCACCCTAGTCTGTCGTTGGAGATATCGCTTCAGTTATTTCGCTTTGTATTTCATTAACGGATTTATCTCTACTGAGTGAAAATATAACTATTTCGTGTCGACGATTCATTCCTTGTTGGTGCAAGCTTTGTGGATTCAATCCTTACATATGCATAATAATTTAGTGGCGATAATATTGTGGGACTACTCCAAATCTTTACGTAGTGCAAGTTTAATTGAGCTCAACCATTGAATCATATATTTTTGTGGTCGTGCCGAGGAGTGTAATGTCGTACGAGTGTTAGTGGAAGTGAAGACCATATGAGTATCCGAGTCATACGGGTGGAAGTAAAGACTGTACGGGTGTAGGGTCAAGGGGGTTCGTACAATTGCCTTTGACGTGCGGTGGTAAGTGACATAGCACTATACGAACCTACGGGTAAGGCAAAATAGTGTTGACGAGAGAGTTGGTCATACAGTGTGAACCGTACAGGTGGAGGAAGTTGTTTGTTGTACGATTGAGAGTGGCACCGTACGGGTGGAGGAAGTTGTTTGTTGTACGGGTGAGTGTGGCACCGTACGGAGGAGGGGAAGGGTCGTACATTGGAAGTGAAGGCTTCTACAATGGAGGTAGAGAGGTCACCGTGTGGGTGTGAGAAATCAATCTGGTATTGTCGTACGAAGCATTGTGTAGAGGTCAATCATGGGTTTCTAATACCACTATAATGTACCGTACCCAAGCTCCCGACGGTTGTCTCACCTCCTTCACCGTACAACTGTTCTTCTCTTGCGTACGGTGCCCAACACAAGTACGGTAGCAGACTTCCCCCTCAAACTCACCACTTATCTCCTCCGTACGGTAAAGACCCCTATGGTCAAGAGCTTCCCCGTACAACAGACCCAACTACATCGTATGGTCAAGACTTTTGGCTTCTTCGTCCACGGTGCTCACCTGTACGGTACTCTTTAGCGTACGATCAAGAGCTTCCTCGTACAACAGACCCAACTACATCGTACGGTCAACACTTCTAGCTTCTCCGTGCACGATGCTTACTTGTACTGTACTCATCCGTACGACAAGATCTCCACACTCGTACAGCCAAACACCTTTGTACGGTCAAACAACTCCACACATCTATACAGTCACTTCCTTCACACTCGTACAATGTACAATCAACTTTCACTAGAGCTGCATGCGTAGACCTTCACACTCGAACAACCATATGTTGTCTCTGTCAAGCTTAAGATATTCTGAAATAATGGAGTCCACGATACATATCACTCGATCTCTATGAAATTAGTAATTGATGCACGTAATTAAATCAAACAAGTACACAGGAACACGCAGAGAGAGCACACGAACATAAATCATATATTCGAAGATCAGAACTGCAAGTATGTAGATGACCGATTACAAATTTGTCTCTTATAGAGACTTCACAAATATGACAATGAAGTACACAGTGAAATATCTAAAGCGATATCTCCAACGGAAGACTAGGGTGGTTGTTAACCACAAAAACTGCAATTACAGACTAGGGAGGGTCTTCCACCTCTAAAACTGCACACAAGGCTCAATTCCAATTGAAATCGGAAATACATAAGAAAAGGTAACTCCACAATTATTTCCTACGCTACCAACTATCGCCTTAAAAGGCCTCCAAGAAGTTTCCCGAAGGGTTACAAATAGGCCGACATACCTTATATATTATTTTATTACTTGGGCCCCTTTTATTTATTTATTTTTAAATTTTGGAACTACCTAATTAATTATTTCACTCCATTAATCTGGGGACATTACAAATCCTCGCCGCCTAGAGATAGCTTGCCCTCAAGCAATCCGTCATCAAACTGTTTGCCCACTGCGAAGCTCTAGGATCCCAAACCAAACGCAGACGCTAATGGCAGTATCCGCAAAAAGTTTGATGTCGCACAATGATCACATGCACGCACTTGGATGTAGGCGAGAAGAGTAAATCTCCATCAGGCTTGTGTTGCGCCACTCTGATATGTACGTTTCCATGCCTAGAGCCATCAGGATCCCATTCAAGCCAATCATCAAACACATCGATGCTCATATCCCAAGCTTTCATGCTACCATGCCAATCAATCTCTTTCAAAAAATGATGGTCTGGAATCTCAAAGCTCAACTTGTTCTTCCCATGAGGAAACCACTCACATGAAGAGATTGCAATAATGCATGCCTCATGCCCAACCAAAGGGTAAACCCCATATTCAACCAATTGTAGAGATTTCTTCTACAAGGGATCATCGGGAGAGTTTGCATCTCCATGAGGTTGATCAACCACTAGTAGAGCCTGCTCATTCGAAGGATCACTAATAGAGCCCTCATTTCCATCAATTTGACCAAGTGTTAGCTCAACGACATTTGTGCAAGCAACTTCTTCAACTTTTTGGTTGCCTTGAAGATTTGGATGTACTACATTTGAAGGGACAATTGTTGATTCTTGCTTGTCCATATCCTCCTATGGCTGCAGTGACGTTGTAGGCATGACTTCATCCTTCGTAGGGCTCATGGTTTTAAGTACCTCATTTTCGATCTCCCGTCTGAGATTGTTGTTGTAGGTTCTAAAACCTTTAGAGGATGGATACCTCATATCCTTAGGTCTATGTAGTCCTTGAGAAATATGTCCATCTGCCATCCACCATCAACCCAATCCTTCTTCATTTGCTTTAGTGACTCGGCCAAAGTGAGCTGACGCATTTCTAGTTGCTCGGTCCTTGGAAGGAGAATCGGCATCGTCGGTCTTGTATCGGTATGATGTGTGCATGACATGTCGCCCTTCGTTCTTCCATTTGCCAAGCACTTGAGAGTCTTGCCAATTTGTTGTCCTCTTGCTCCTGACGATTGTCTC
This sequence comes from Thuja plicata, assembly GCA_018584345.1. Classification (NCBI taxonomy): domain Eukaryota; kingdom Viridiplantae; phylum Streptophyta; class Pinopsida; order Cupressales; family Cupressaceae; genus Thuja; species Thuja plicata. The sequence goes on from MU227365.1 coordinate 3,245,479, forward strand.
ACCTCCTCCATCGTACAACTCTTCTCCTATGTACAGTGCCCAACTCACCCGTACGGTAGCGGTCTTGCCCCTCACACCCACCACTTATCTCCTCCATACGTTAATGAACCGTACGGTCAAGAGCTTCCTCGTATGATAGACCCAACTACACTGTATGATCAACACTTTTGGCTTCACCGTACACGATGCTCACCTGTACGACAAGATCTCCACAACTGTACGGTCAAACAACTCCACACATCCGTACTGTCACTTCCTTCACACTCGTACATTGTACAGTCAGGTTTTGCCAGACCCGCACGCGTAGACCTTCACACTCGAACAACCATGTGTAGTCTCTGACGATCTTAAGATATTCTGGAATAATTGAGTCGACGATAAGTATCACTTGATCTTAGTGAAATTGGCAAATGGTACTCGTAATTAAATCGAGTAAGTACACAAGAACACATGGACAGGGCACACAAACATAAATAAGATATTTGAAGATCAGATCTGCGAGTATGTAGATGACTGATTACAAATTTGTCTCTTATAGAGACTTCACAAATTTGACAATGAAGTACAAAATGAAATATTTGAAGCAATATCTCCAACGATAGACTAGGGTGTTTGCTAACCACCGAAACTACAATAACAAACTAGGGAGGGTCTTCCACCTCGGCAACTGCACACAATGCTCAATTGCAATTGGAATCGCAAATACACAAGAAAAGATAACTCCACGATGATTTCCTATGCTACCAACCATCGCCATATAAAGGCCTCCAAGAAGTTTCCCCAAGGGTTACAAATAGACCGACATACTTTATTTATTATTTTATTACTTGAGCCCTTTTTATTTATTTCTTAATTAATTAGATCCTTATGATATTATTTAAATTTTGGAACCATCTAATTAATTATTACACTCCTTTAATTTGGGGACATTACAAATATATTGTCACATTCATTTCTTTTCCCTAGTATTATCTACATGCCTATATTGTGCATCGTGCACCAAATGTGCATGATAGTTCTACGTCTCTTGCCAACCACTCCGTTCTACAAAGGGATGTGTTGGACTCTTTATTTTCTCTAAATGCCTTCCTTTTATTTATAGTCCTAAAATTGGTTAGAAGTGAATGACCTACCTTTTTGAGTTTCAAGCAATACTTTGAATTTGACAAAAGTTCCAAAGCAATCATACTTTTTCTTCACAAAGCACGCCCATATTTTTCTTTATAAATCATCCAAAAGAAAAAGAAAGTACCTTGCACCAAGGATTATTAATGATTTCGAGGATGGCTCACATAGATCTACGAGAGGTAAATCTAAATCCACATTTACATGTCTTGTCCCTTTAGCAGGAGATAATTTTTGTTTTTTATTCTATCGAAACACGCCACACATATATTTTGTTCTATAGATTTTCTAACGATTTATGAACCATGTTGACTACTCAATTTGGCTAAATACTAAAGATTGAGATTTTTATCTCTCATGCCACAAAATGCTATAGTTGTCCTCAACAACTATGATGTGCAAATTAAGCATGACAAATCCATCTAGCCTATGGAAACCACTATGCCCAATTCCTAGAGAAACCATTCAGCTTGTTTGAAATCAGTCAAAGAACACTTATTTCCACAAAAATGCACAACAAAGTTAAGATTTTATGTTAGCTGATTGATAGACACTAGTTTTTTGTTCATATATGGAATGAATCTAACATCTTCGACTAATTATTTGCATCACTAAGATTAATTTGAGCATCTCCTATCCTTTTTATTGTTCGTGCCCTACCATTGCCAATAGATATAAAATGTGTAGAATAGCAAAACTCCAATCAGCAAACTTGAAATTTCAATCTTTCTACGAAGTGAAATGTTAAAATGAACCAAAAAAAAACTAGCAATTGGTTATATCATCGTTATCTGGGGAAGATGCCATAAAAACATACTCTTCTTTGTAGAGTCTTGTTCCACCTCAATTGCCACACCATCCTAAAGACTACAACTTCATATGGCATAAATCATATTCTCATTTTCAACATTCTATTTTGATATGCCCAACTTATAAAAATACAAAACTTCACTGTGCTTGGATTATAATATAAAAACTAAGTTTTTTTTGTTTTTCCTTATACTATGCAACAAGTGCACTATTAGATTTTCTAGAACTAAACTCAATAGCTATTTGCATTGTCTTCATTATTTTTGCAACTAAATGAACTACTTTTTTGAATCTTGATAGTTGAATCTGAAAACAGATTGGATTCCACAAATCTTCGAAACAACAATCGCAACAATACTGATGACCAAAGCAACCATATCTCATCTACCGGTTTATTGGCAAAATAGAATCCTTAACCTATTCTCACCCAACTTCGTCGAAAACAATAGATTGCTCTAAAGATGCAGATATTTCTCCTTGTTTGGATACATGTATCTGTATATCAAATATTTAATAAGTATATAACATACTCCTAAATACAACATTGATACCATCAAGACATCTTTAAACAAGCCTATGTTTGGTTCGTGTTGATTTTTACTGTATTTGTGGTCAGAATCCACAGGCCTACATAAATAACACAAAGGTTGTGTTTATATTGACATTATTATAGTGAGATAATATAATTATATTATGGTATAATATATTATAAAATTGTTATATTATTATTATGAGATGATATAATCATATTATAATTGTGATAATATAATTATAGTTAATATAATTATATATTGATATTATATTAATAAAATTATTTAATATATAATTATATTAATACATATTAATAAAGAGTGGTGTCCCTTGGTGAAGGGACACCTCTTGTATATATATAATAATCAATTGAATCAAAGGGATTACAGTTGATGAAAATTAGACAAATCCAACATGGTATCAGAGCATATTGGATCATGTGCCTGTTCTTTTAGAAAAGCAACAGAAACAGAGTTGGGCATTTGAAATAAAAGGATTCATCATTCAATCTGAATTTTGCGATGGACACAACTATCATCCAAGATAAGGCATCAAGCAAATTAGTGACAACAAATTTATCAAAACCAGCAGCGACTATAATCTCAAAAGCAATTAATCATTATCGTAAAAGCATATGTGATTTAAGGAATGGTGAATTCCATAAACAATGACACTATTAAAAGCAAAACATCAATTCAAATGTGGGTGATTTGTTAAGCAGCGACATATATTATAGACAACAAGCGACATATATTATAGATAACAAACACTTTAGAAAGACAGTCATTAGCATTATGCAAGCCGTCAGACAGTGACATGTATTTTTGGTGCTTCATAAGATACAATTGATGCAATTCATTGACCAGAAGACATGACTACAGTATTTGGTATGAGAATTACACAACAGGATTTGTTATCATTCGATAAACATGAAGAGAATTGAGGAAGTAATACACAGCGATGAGGAAGTAATATCATTCGATGAACATGGTGTATCCTACAACAGTGACGACATCTTCAAATCTTCAAATGATGCGATTAAATTCATACAGCAGACATCTTCTAATGATGCATGATGAATTAAAACCAAACGACCTGGTCTATGGAATAGTGTTTTGTTCCTAATGCACACAGCAATCATATGAGTTGTATTTGCTAGAAGAAACCACCGTTTTGATGTATCTTTTGATTCGAAGATCATGAAGCCACATAGATACATTTTGTTGAAAGGAAAATTAATTTATGTGGAACCAATTACAAATGGCTATTAGTTTATAAAGGCACGTAGGTGCAATTTAATTTATACGCAAACAAATATAAACTACCAGGAGCATTTGGTGTCATCTTCTTCTGTAGTGGATCAAGTCGTCGATTTTTTCTTGATGATTTGGCAAGTCATCGAATCCACAGCATATGATTTGGCAAGTCATCGAATTTTCAGCATATGATTTGGAAGGTTATCGAATTCTCAGTATAAT
>MU227365.1:3257038-3276569 GCA_018584345.1 Thuja plicata
AAGAATTTCAGCATGGTGGAATTGTAAATTCTACACAGGCTTCAGCACTTTGAATTGGTGAAATATCCAACTAATTGTGCAATCCGGCGATGGCTTTATACAGAAGTCATGTTTGAGCTTAATTGGTTAAGTTTTGAAGATTTTGGATGAAGGTTTGAGCATGCGTTTGAAGGTTTATCAACTAAAGATTGTAAAGATATTATGGGTACAATTATAAATCAGATTATAAGCATTTGTTTATTGAAGAATTCATCTACTGCTGTTTATCATCATTTCAGAGGGTTTCCAGGCATGTATTACCTATGAGTTCATTAATTGTAACTCCTAGATTTTCTGGGTATTGTTGTTTTATATTATAGGGGTTATTTAATGAACTGGGTTGTCAATATATTGTCAAAATTCTAAGTATTCAAGCTGGTATAAAAATCTGGAAATTTTAGCTGTGTATTTTCAATGCAATTTCAGATTTGAGTTGGAAAATTATTATTGCAATATCTTTTATTTGCTGCATTATATTGTCATATCAAACATTGCAAATATACCACATTCATTCATCAAAACAAACAACCAAAATTTAAACAATTCAGTGCTTGTCAGAGTTAGAACCAGAGAGGGTTCTTACAGTGAGTGATCAACACTATTGCTTTAATTGCAGTCATGGACAGATACAAGAAATCTGGAAAACATGGAAACAAGTTAAACAAATGCTTTAGTTAATGATATGGAGAAACGAAGGCAAACACAGGAAAGATTAAATACGCCACTTTTAGATCCTGCAACTATCGATAAAGCAACAAACTACTTAGTTTCTTTATTCAATACGTCCTCTTCACAGGGAAGATATGAGGAGAGACGTGAGTTGTTTATAGGTGAGACATCCAGAGATCTCCATGATGAGTTTTCAGAAGCTACTAATTTTGGTGGAGATGTTCCTCTACTTAGTGGATGGACCAGCCACTAGTCCTATTTGCACACCTAAGGGTGGATATTCTTTACAGGGACACGTGGATGTGCTTGACTTGTTGGCAAATAGTGGTACCGAGTTTCAACATCCTGAGCCTACCAGAGTTAGTGACACGGATCAGGCTGGTGACATGTCTACTGTCATTGATGGCAGTCTTGCATCACTGGGTGGCAGTATAGCAATACAGGGTTTGATTTTCCAGATAGTAGTCCTTTATGTGAGCCTGTTGATGATGTCGTGGATAGTATGAGAGTGGAGGATGTTGTAGATACCACTAGGGATTCTGAGACCGTGCATGATGGTGTTATTTTTTAGGATTGCGAGGAGTATTTGAGCTCTGACAGCTCGGATGTTTATGACAACAGTCGCAGTGTGAGTTAGTGCAGGAGACAACAGTCTTTTCCTGTATTGAGGATGTGAGCATGGAGCTATCCAGTGATGACACTCATGATGGGAGTGTTACAGATGAGTCAGGTGACATAGATTCATGCCACAATGTAGATGATTCATTCAATGACATTGATGCAACCAGAGATAGCAGAGGGGTCTCAGATAGACGATGTTGATACTAGCATCGCGGATACCTCTTATGTTGAGAGCGAGGATGATGGGTGTTGCAGCGTATCTGGTTTTTTATATCAAACATTGGGTGTGGAGTCAACATTGTCATCAGGTGGCGGTGGGTTCCAGGAGATCCTTTTCTACAGGGACTCACGGATGAGGATGGAGAAGCTTATGAGTGGCAGGAGTTTGATTCAGCCAGAGCTTCCATTCCTTTAGGTGAGGTTAGTTCTTTGGTGACTCATGAGGATGACTCTTCCTGCAACGATTCATGCTTGATATATCAAACCCTGGGGGAGGACTCTGAGTTGTTAGTGGGTGAGAATGGGTCTTAGGATCTGGGTTGTCATGTGGATGTAGACAACGAAGTAGCCGAGGATTGTGATGAGTCAAAATCAGCAGCAACTTCCTCGGGGGTAGATGAGGATGAGTCTGATGTCAGTACTCAGTTTGTAGATGTGTGCTTGGATGATAGTACATCGAGATACGGTGATCTTGCAGGGAGTTTGTTGGATACAACTTCCTTCCATAGTGTGGATAGTGCAGTTGATATTGTGCATAGGAGACCCGCTGTGCAGAGTCATCATGTGACTAGCCAGTTGAGAGTTGGTGAGGGAGATATTACTTCTATTCTCAAGCATTTCGATGTCGCTCATCAGTTATTGATTGTTTATGGTTGGGGTGCTCCTATGACAGATGAGCATGGTGGTGGTTACCTTTCTCTGACAGAGATTCATTCTTTGTGAGAGGCTATCGGGATTTTGAGGTAGGATTATTTACAGTTGGTGGCCGACCAAGATCACCTAGTTGAGTGGGGGAGTACACCATACGAAGCACTGATGGACAGAAAGGTGAGTAAGCTTACTCAGGAGATCACAGTGACTTCTGAGGCTTTAAAGGACACTCAGTTAGCTCTCCAGGGGTCGTAGGGATGTTTAACAGAGGTAAATGTGGAGTTGGAGCGGATTTAGTCTTTGCCAGCCATAGATCCAGTTCATTTGCATATAGTAGTGGTTGGTGGTGAGTCAACTTCCACAGTTAGCAGTGATGGATGTGTTGGGGACACGGTTACATCCATCCTTGAGACAGATGCAGTAGATATAGTTGAGGTGTGTGCTTCAATGGAGGACAACAGAGAGATTTGGGGTATCAGGTTCTCTAGTTGTTAGCACGATGACAGATGATACAAAGCAAGTTGTTGAGAATCCCGAGGTAGCAGGAGTGGATTCATTAGAGAGTTGTGTCAGTTTTTGACACTACTCCCTTTGATTCACAGAATAGGGACAGGGTATCATCTGGTTTGGGGACTAGTTCTCATGATGATTTGTTTCCATCTGTCGGAAGCAAATCTATTCCTTCGTCTCATACAGTTGATCATGATAGGCAGTTTGGTAGTGCCACAGTTTCCGAGGGATCAGTTGTGGATTGCAGGGGAGCAGGTTGATGTTGCTTCTTATAATTTCTACTACACGAAGTCGTTTATGGAGTACTTGCTTGAGAGTCCGGTTTTGCGAGAGGGACCCTTCAAGTCTTCTAAGGGTACACTCATCCAGGGTTCTCGCGGTATTCAGTTGTTAGTGGGGAAGATTGTAGATACCTTGACTACCATGCTTCCTCATCGGGATTTTGTGGTTGGGTTTGCTGAGTGGGTTACTCGAGACCCTGCCCAACCAGTTGTTGGGAGTCAGAGACTAGAGCCCTCTCTTGATTCTCAGTTGGGTTTTGATGAGCATCTGACAGGGATTGGAGCATTTCACCATGATTACACAGTGAGGAGCGTTCATCACTTCACTTTTGACCCACTGGTTGAGGACTTGTTTGTGCGTCGATGTGGGTTGGCTCCAAGGTTATATCATCATTTTTGGGATGGGTTGTCTACATCTACAATTGATGGGGTTGGTTACTGCAAGTTAGCAGGAGGTGACTTGCAAGGTCAGTACATCCAGGATGGCTTTACAGTGGATGGATATCTGGATTACGTGAGTTCACAGAGCAGATTGGCAGGGTGTGCAGGGAGTTCTAGATTGTTAGATGGTTTTGGATATCCATTCATTCTTGTTTTGGATGGTTGTGAGTTTCATCTCTATTGGGATCAAGGGGGAGGCAGGATTAGCACTGCGGATTGTGTGGATTGCTATGGTGACAGTGTGATCAGGACAACTCCGTGGATGGAGTTGTCATCACTAGGGTTTGTAGGTGATGCATGGGAAATTATACATACTTATCCTTGGGATCCGGGTGGATCAATATGTTCCTTGTTTCGATGATTGCTTGAGGACAAGCAATCTTGGGGAGGGAGGACTGTAATGTCCCCAATTTAGCACGTTCCAGTTTGGTATTCGTTTGGCTCAGATTGGACTTTGTTTGGGCTCATTTTCATATAGTTGCTATCTATAGTAAGTCTGAGGTTGATTGAGGACCCTTTTTTATTTTTGGAAAGTGCATTTGGTCATGTGGGAAAATATTAGGTGTCTTGTTTCAGACGACATATTTAAAGGATAAGTATTTTGGGAGTTATTATTATTTTAGTGGGCAAATTATTATTTATTTAATCATTAATTCACATGGAATATAATCTTTAGTCTTAAAAGCAGTGCTTTTAAGTGAAAGGTGTGTTGAAAAAGCCTTTTAAGTGAAAAGTGTCTTCGTGAAGCTTTTAACTTTGGAGTTATTTATTATTAATTCATAGTTATTAAATGAAGACTTCTAATTGAAAAGTGTATTGATGAAGGCTCTTTAGTGAAAAGTGTGAGAGAAGCTATTTGCTTTTGGTGTCTTGAAGAAGATATCTTTTATTATTATAAAAGCAATGCTTGTGCCAAAAAGCAAATCATTCTATTGTCCATTTGTTTTTTGTTGATTTGCGTAAAGTGAAGAAACAAGGGTTTGAAGAATTTCAGCATGGTGGAATTGTAAATTCTACACAGGCTTCAGCACTTTGAATTGGTGAAATATCCAACTAATTGTGCAATCTGGCGATGACTTTATTCAGAAGTCATGTTTGAGCTTAATTGGTGAAGTTTCGAAGATTTTGGACAAGGGTTGGAACATGTGTTTGAAGGTTTATCAACTGCAAATTGCAAAGATATTATGGGTAGAATTATAAATCAGATTACAAGGTTTTGTTTATCGAAGAATTTATCTGTTGTTGTTTTTCATCCTTTCATAGGGTTTCCAAGCATGTATTACCTGTGAGTTCATTAATTGTAACTCCTAGATTTTCTGGGTATTGTTGTTTTCGATAATAGGGGTTATTTAATGAACTGGGTTGTCAATATATTGACAAAATTCTGAGTATTCAAGATGGTATAAAAATCTGGAAATTTCAGCTGTGTATTTTCAATGCAATTTCATATTTGAGCTGGAAAATTATTATTGCAATATCTTTCATTTGGTGCATTATATTGTCATATCAAACATTGAAAATATACCACATCCATTCATCAAAACAAACAACAAAAATTGAAACAATTCAGTGCTTGTCAGAGTTAGAACCAGAGAGGGTTATTAAAACATGGCATCAAGTCGTTGGTGACACTAGTAGCATAAGTGTTGATTAGGACCCAATACTTCCTCTTGAATTTTGTGGCCATTGAGTTGCACAATAGAGCATACGATGCATCGCTCAAGAGAGAATGGTCGGTAGCAACCAAAGCCAATCACTATTGGAAAAGAAAAAAAATCTCCAATTGAAAGCAAGGGTCAAAAAGTATGTAATTGATTTAAAGAACCAATCCATCAATGAGGAAGTAGCTTCCTTGGATTCGCCAGATTCAAAATCTGGAGAATAATGGATGGAGAGTCAAGGTCCGATACGACAAAGGAATTTTGGAGTTACAGTCATGCTCAAAAGATGAAACAAATTCTCACTGTAGCCTAATTCACTAGGAAATGGAGGACTATGAGGTATTTTCGTCAACGTGTAATTTCCTCGAAGCCACAACTCTTAGTGAAGAGCAACCCATGAAAAATGATTTTACAAAGTTAGACAATTTATGTTTGTGGGATGTAGTCCATAGTTGGCAAAAGACGACAATTGTAGCAGAAGATAAAGAAATAGTGGAAAGGAAGAGGCAAAAATATTATTTGGCAATTGAAGGAGAAGATAATAAAATACCCAATTGAATAAGAAGACCAGTAACACAATCTGACTATATTAAATGGTTAAATTATGTTGTACGACCAAGCTACGTAGCACGAAGAATTCCTAAAAGCCTTTACATTGTATGGCAGTAGCATAAGTTACACTAAACTAGGAATAAATTATAGCAATTACCCAAAAAAGTCGGTCATTTATAACTTCATACGGCGGCAATAAATTCATTCACTCAACAAACCATACAACCAAGACAATTATGTATTCTTCACACAATAAAGCACTTTCATTCCACCATTCATCACAACATTGAACACTTTCATTCCTTCATTATATGGCCACTCGTCTTGTGCAATTACGACAACATTTCTTGCACACCGTACAATGATCTCTCTTGCACATTGTACGACGGACGCCCCAGAATGTACAATGGCGACTTTAGTTTCCTCAACATCATTCACAACATATAGTACACCATTCGCAGTGCATATTATACTTCGTACGATGGGTAGAAAGACTTCATATCATATGGAAACATCTGCAAGTTCTCATATGGAAGCCCCCCTCCTTGCACGTCCTCTGACTCCTTTCACTACTTGCACGACAAAGCATTCTTTCCCTCATACAATGATGGAAGCATCTGAGCTTGAGCATACAACGACAACATTTGTAGTTAGTCATATGGGGCACCACTTCTTGGTATAGTGGCATATCATTTGAAACTACACTAATTTTGTCATCGTATAATGCAATTTCCCTCGCCATTCGATGGCATGCTTTCTTCATAGTACGACATCATTTAGCATACCTTCATCTCACGACAATACACCATCGTACAACAATTTCCTTCCCTAGTTGACATCATACATTGGTTAATAACTCTAAAATCTCTATTTTTGGTTCTTTTGGCATTGTTATGTGCTTCTGAAGGTCTTAATTTGGGCTTGGCGAAAAGGGCTCCACCCGTTTCGCTAGGGGTGTTACACGTAGTCCCCCATTGCACTCATTTGATTTTCCAAGGGCAGTCCAAGTTTGAGTTTGCAAAGTACAAGTCATTGTCTACACTATCGTTATCAGTCTTCCCTCATGTCACTTGACAGTTATTTGTAATTTGGAAGACAACTTTTCCTTTTTGGAGGGGGTGATGTAGTCAACATACAATGTCTATTGTTATGTTTGATTAGATTAACCGAATATGTATTAATTGTTCATATTAAGTGGTTGTCAGCTTTGGGTAGTTATAAGTTGGTTGGTTGACGATTGTGTTCCTATTGGCAACTATTTAAACAGATTATGTATCATCAAGGAAAATAGTATGATCTAGTCAAATCAACTCAAAACACTTGTTGACCATCTCTAGTCCTCTTATATAATAATTTCATGTGCAAATAAAGATATATTTTACTCTTGTATTTGGTTCGCATTTCCATCTCTATTATTAATTCATATATCTAATTTATCAGACATAGCAATAATGAATAAACATCAAGTTGTTGATGTCATTCCTTTCCCATTGTTTTTTATTCTTTAGTTGATTATGTGTATTGATTTGTTCTACCTTTCTCTTCCCTGTTATCATTTTCTTTCGAATTTCTTTTTAAAAACTCTTTTCATTTATCCAACACTTCTACTACCTGTGCTCATGTCTTGGCCTCTTTTATGTCACTTCTTTGACCATCTCTTTCGTTTCCATGTCTTTTAGTGTCTTTTTGCAGTTCTTTTATTTGGCTTCTACTTGCTCATTTTGTTAGTGAAAACTATGATTGTCCTTGTTTGGACAAGGGATTGTTTGCTTTGGGGTGCAACATTTCTGTCGGCCAACAACCACAAGGTTCTACACTTTTTCTGCTTGCTCTTTGAACATTTTGATATCCTCTTATTTTTCCTTGGCCTTTACATTTCTGGTTTGAGATCTATCACTTTCTACATTGTGTCTATGTTTACTAATTCTCTTTTCAATGCTCACTAGATCTTGCATATAAAAATCCAATGGCCACATGAGCAAAGTTTCGCAGGGAGGTAGGTCTCGTTAGCATCTTGAGATTCCCCTAATAGGTTTCTAGCGTGGTCTTGCTAGAGTTATAAGTTTACAAGGAGACATATATTTCATGTTGATTATGATTATTCTATCTATGATTGGTGGATTACTATATTTAACTCAGACTCGACCTGATATCATGAACGGAGTTTGTATTGTTGCTAGATTTCAAGCAAATCCTAAGGAATCTTATGTTGTAGTTAAAAGAATTTTCAGATATTTGAAAGGGACAGTTGAAATGGTCTATAGTATCCTAAAGATCATCATTTTACATTGAGTGCCTTTACTGATGATGATTGGGCAGGAAATGTGGATTGCAGAAAGAGTACTAGTGGTGGTGCATTTTTCTTGGGAAAAATATTGGTTTCATGGTTGAGCAAAAAGCATAATTGTATTTCTCAATCTACTGCAGAGGCATAATATGTTGTTGTTGCAATCAAATGTACTCAGGTGATATAGATGAAGCAGATATTGAAGGATATCAGAGTAGTGTATGATGAACCTATTGCTATCCACTATGACAATTCAAGTGCAATTAACATTTCTAAGAATTCGGTGTTGCATTCAAAGACTAAACATATATCTGTCAAGTTTCACTTTTTGAGACAATAGGTAAATGAGAAGGAAGTCAGATTGGACTATGTACCTACTAAAGTACAAATTGCAGACATTTTCATGAAGCCTTTGCCTAAGGACACTTTTGAGTGTCTCCAAGGGAAGTTAGGGGTAATTGCCCCTCCTAATCAAAACTAAGATGCATTGATTTGGATCAGTCCGATGCATTTCACAGTCATATCTTGTGATCTAGATTGATGATTGGTGGCTACTACTCAGAGGGAGTAATCAGTCTTGTGTTTTGTAAGTCAGATGTTCAAATTTAGAGTTTTAATTGCAAATATATGTCTTTGCCATTGATGTAAAAGGGGGAGAGAGAGTCATGTGAAAGCTGTGGAAAAGTAAGGAGGGACAAGAGTAGTGTGCAAGATCTAAGGGGGAGTTGTTGATTTCTTTGTCATTAATTGTTTTTCACATTATATGTTGCCATCAATGCCAAAGGAGGAGATTTTTGGAAGAATATGCCATTATGTGCTTGAGTGATGTGTTGACTTTGATGCCAACATATTTCTCTGTCTAAGACAATGTTGTAGTGAAGTCCAATGAGTTTGTTTGATCAGTGTAGCAAGTATGGTGAAGATCAGAGTCTGTGGATTATAGAGGTTGAAGAAGGTTGTCTGTAGTTGATTCAATTCAAGTTTCAGAGGTTTGCATTGAAGATTTGAGTGAGTTATGAGTATCTATGTTGTGATTGGTTTTCTGTTGGTCAGTGGTGACAGAGTGACAGTATTTTGATCTGCATTGCTCGCAAGTGATTTTTCAAGATTGGCAGTCATTATTGATAATGTTCCTGAGTTTTGGTATGAAGATGTTGATGTTTCCAGAATTTGTGTTGATGTGGTAATTCATGATGCTTGTAGATGCTTTTGGATCTTGTGCCTTATGTGATGGTGGTTCGCATTGATCATTGTGCTCGCAATTGATGATTTCCATCAGTATGTTGGAGTTCTTCATGTTCTTGGTCGACCAGATGATTGTAGCATGTTGTGGATGTTCGAGGCATAATCTTTGGAGGTGTATGGTGTTTGAGGCGAAAGATTTTGGTCTCTACTATGTCTTGGCCGACATTGCTTGGTCTGCATGTTCTATTGAGTATGGTTATATTTTGTAATTAGGTGGTGAGTGTTGGGCCGACCTTGTTAATCTTTCCAATGTTAATATCTATTACAAAGTTATTGGTAAAATATTTTATGATATTAACAAGAGCATAAGCTCAATAAATAGGGAATACAAACTTTACAAAGAGGCAAATTTCTAAAATAGAAACTGCCAGAAAGATCAGAGACGATCTTAAGAAGATATTTACAACAAGTTACAATATTGAGCATTAATACTAAAAATGATAAAATATTATTCTAATACCCTCCCTTAATGCTCAATCTATCAACTACACCAATAGACCCCCTGAATTTGACAAACTTATCTGAACTGAGGGGCTTGGTGAAAATATTTGTGGGCTGCTTTAATGTAGGAACATACAGCAACTGAATGGACCCGTCTTCAACCAACTGTCGAATGTAGTGACAGTGAAGTTCTATGTGTTTGGTTCATTCATGGAAGACTGGATTCTTGGCAAGTTTGAGCACTCCCTGATTGTCTAAAAACAAAGGAGTCGGACCGGTTTGAGATATTTGCATATCTGCAAGCATCCGACGAAGCCAAACTGCCTCACAAGCTGCCTTAACAACTCCTCGATACTCTGCTTTAGTCGAAGAGAGAGCCACTGCCTGTTGTTTCTTACTGGTCTAGGTGACTGCACTAGAACCCAAACTAAACACATATCCAGAAGTTGATTTCCTATCATCAACGGAGCCTGCCCAATCTGAATCTATGAACCCACCGAGTCTAGGGTCATCACACCTAGTGTAAAGAATGCCATAATCTGAAGTGCCCTTGATATATCGCAAGACACGCTTTACGGCTACCCAATGATCAACCTTGGGGGCTGTCATGAAGCGGGATATGTAGCTCACTGCAAAACTGAGATCAGGACGAGTGGTAGTGAGATAGATGAGACTACCCACTAGTTGTCTGAATTGGGTTTCATCGACAGGAGGGGAATCAGACGTAGCTGATAATTTCAGACCAGTCTCCATGGGTGTGGAAGCAGGTTTGCAATCTTGCATGCGAAACCTGTCAAGCAAGCTTATGGCATACTTAGACTAAGAAAGGAAGATGTTGCCAGTCTTCCAAACCTCAACACCCAAGCAATAATGAAGAAGTCTGAGATCTGTCATATCAAAAGTGCTACACAAATCCTGTTTGATGTCGGAGATCAATTGTGTTGAATTCCCAGTAATGATCAAGTCATCCACATAGACAACAAGAAAGAGAATATCATTACCAAAGTGTTTGATGTAGAGATTACTATCTGAAGGACCACGCTGAAAGCCACGAGCAACCAAGTACTGATCAATTTTTATGTATCATGCTCGAGGAGCCTGTTCAAGTCCATAGAGAGCTTTCTGGAGTCGACACACTTTGGGTTCGGAACCGGCAACCTTGAAACCAAGAGGCTGCATCATGTAGACTTCCTCCTGTAGTTCACCATTGAGGAAAGCACTCTTCACGTCCATCTGATGGACTTTCCGACCATACTGAGCTGCAATGGCCAGAAGAAGACGAATAGTACTCATCTTAGCAGTAGGAGCAAAGGTCTCCTTGTAGTCAATACCCTCTCGCTGGGTGAATCTGCGAGCAACTAATCTGGCCTTATATTTGTCTAAGGTACCATCAGCATGATACTTGACCTTATAGACCCATTTACAACTAATGGGTTTCTTCCCATGAGGAAGATCTGAAAGCACCCAAGTGTGAATCTTCTGAAGACTTTGGAACTCAGCATCCATTGCATGTTCCCATTCTGGAATTCCTTTGGCCTCAGCATATGTCTAAGGCTCATAGATGCTGTGGATGTTAGCCATAAGAGCAAAATTGACTGAGTTATGTTGGATGCTCTTTTTTCTGGAAGTTCTACCCTCAATGAGTTCATCAGGCCGGAGATCACTGATGGTCTTAGCCCACCGTTTGGGCCGAAGGGTAGGTGTGCCAACATCAGGAGCTGGAGGAATAACTGAAAGAGGAAGTGGATCAGGATCAGGATCAGGATCAGGATCAGGAGGAAGGTGTGCATCTTCCGAAGGAAACTCTGGTGGTGTATTATCAAGAGCAGAGTAGGTAGCATCCCTCCCATCAGGTGGACCAATAGGAAAATCAATACTCAAGTCAGAGGCCTGCAAGGGCGGATCTCCAGAACAAAATGGGCCTCGGTCTTCATCAAAAACAACATCACGACTGAAGATAACACGGTCAGTGTCAATATCAATCAGGCGATAAGCCTTATGGTTATCATTGTACCCTGTAAACATGAGTTGTTGACTCTTGGAATCCAACTTAGTGCGCTTAGCATCAGGAATCCATACATAAGATAAAGAGCCAAAGACTTTCAGATGGCTGATATGAGGTTTGCGACCAGACCAAGCTTCCTCAGGAGTCATATTTTTAACAGCATGAGTGGGTGACCTATTAAGAAGATAGATAGTTGTGAATATTGCTTTTGTGAAATATTTCCTAGGAACATTTCTATGTTCCAGCATAGACCTAGCCATCTCTATAATGGTGGGGTTGCGACGTTCTACAACGTCGTTTTGCTGAGGGGTGTAGGGTGTGGTGAACTGACGTTTTATGCCATGAGTATCACAGAACGTAGAGAAAGCAGATGAACAAAATTCCCCTCATTATCAGACCTAAGAGTAATAATAGAAGAACCAGACTCTTTTCTACTAAGGCCTTAAATTTTTGAAATACAGGAAACACATCTGATTTTTTCTTAAGGAAATATACCCACATTTTACAACTGAAGTCACCAACAAGAAGGAAGAAAGAACTGTACCCAGTAACAGAAGTAGTATTCATAGGGCCACATACATCAACGTGGACCAGTTGTAGAACCTTGGAGGCTCGCCATGAGTCACCATCCTTGAAAGGTGTCCAGTGCTGCTTCCCAGCCTGGCAAGCTTCACAAACTCGAGGATTCTGAGTTTTAATATCAGGTAGGCCATGGACTAGATCATCCCGAACAAGCTGTGCAAGATACTGAATGTTCAGGTGTCCATATCGCTGATGCCAGAGACTAGTGAGAGTGGAAGAGTGGGCTGTGAAGGCATGCTCAAGAGAATCGCCTGTGTCCACAATTCTATAGAGACCATGATCCTCAATGCCAACAGCTAGAGTAGTGTGAGAAGCACAATCAACAATCGAGCACTTATGTGCACTAAAAATAACATCCAGCTAAGGAGAGTGCTGCACGATCTAACTGACTAAAAGGAGATTAAGTTCCATGCCAGGAACATAGTGCACATTGAGGAAGAGGAGACGTCTTTCGCCTGACAGTATTTGAACATTGCCCTTGCCGACAATAGAGTACTCTTCACCACCACCAAAAATAACTAAGTCCGTGTAGGAGAACTCAACAAACCAATCGCACGTGTGAGTGAAATGTCGAGAGGCACCAGAATCAATGTACCAGGCAAAAGACTTCACATGTTCTGCAGATCTTTTAGCCATGAAGGCAAAAAATGCAGATTCTTGCTGCTCTGTGTGCTCAACAACATTTACTTGGGGCTAAAACCCTCCCTGCTTCCGTTGCTCGGAGGCCAGTCTGGTACGGCAATCTTTGATCATATGACCAAATTTGTGACAGTAATTGCACTGCACCTTTTTCTTAGAACCATCCTGAGATTGAGAAGGGCCCTTCTGCTGAAAGGACTAACATGACTGAAATTTGCCCTGATCCTTGGGAAAGGATTGGGCTGGGAAGGCCTGTTCTGAGGAGGATGAGGTGGCACTGCTACCAAACTGTTGTTTCCAACGATCCTGCTGCAGAAGTTTGGTGCACAACTCTGGGAATTTTAGATCCACATTAGTCGAAGTAATGTTGAGAGTTTCTATGAAGTGCTCATAAGAGGATGGTAGACTTTTCAGAGTAATGACTACCATATCTTCTTCCTCCATCTTCCAACCGATAGCTTCAAGCTGATCGCAAATATCTTTAGACTGCAGAGTTCCGACCTGCAAGACAGAAGAAACTGCGTCCAAGTCGTTTGAAAGAACTATAGAAAACGGCCAGACTCAAGATGAAGAGAAACCGGGCGAGTTGCAGAAGAAAGACTCGCGTCCAAGAGCCAGCATGTAAGCAACGAAAGACAGACCTAGCACGATTCCTCACAAAGTTTTTGAAAATCTCAAGTCTTAAATTTCATGAAGAAATTAAAGATTTTCAAAATATTATTTCGAAAAATAACTCAAGGAATGTCAATAATGATTATTATTTTTCAAAAAGGAGGCTCTGATACCATATTACAAAGTATTTGCTAAAATATTTTATGATATTAACAAGAACATAAGCTCAATAAATAGGGAATACAAACTTTACAAAGAGGCAAGTTTCTAAAATAGAAACTACCAGAAAGATCAAAGACAATCTTAAGAAGATATTTACAACAAGTTACAATATTGAGCATTAATACTAAAAATGATAAAATATTATTCTAATAATGTCATGTATAAATAAATGTTGTAATTTTGTATTCGTGTATGGTCGTTGATGTGCAAGTATGTATGTGTGTTGAATGTATACATCTTTTGAAGGCAGAAAATAAGTGTAAAGAGAAAGTTGTTTCATGTTTCAATGGAACTAACCCAGGCATAGAGGAGATGTCGTCATACTGTTTATAATCTTTGGATGTAATCCAAATTTGCTTGTACATGCTGTGAGCCTTTTCTTGGCAGTGAGCCTTTTTATTTTGAGCAGTGAGCTCTAGGCAGTGTGCCAAAATGCATGTGCATTCCCATTGTAATACTTTTAACAAAGTATATTTCTTGTGGGTTCATCCCCACCGTGATTTTTCCCTTAACCGGGTTTCCACGCAAAAATCTTGGTGTGATGTGTGTTCATGATGTGTTGTTGATTTATGCTTTCATGTTCAATTATCATATCTGAGAATAAGCTTGAGTTGTGTAAGTTTTGTAACAACTGATTCTTGGCAGTCGCTTTGACCATTTGTAGTCTTTTGTTGGACATTAATAAATGTATCTTATCTTATCTATCGCTATTCCTATCCTCAAAATGGTTAGTATTTTGTTATTCTAGACAATAGTTTTGGCCTATCAAATTTTAGGCTTCGAGAAAACACAATAGTTTGCATATTGGTCGTGATCATGCAACCTAGAGAGACTAATGCAAGATTTTTCAATTTAAAAAAAAAAAGGAAATTTGTCCATTTGTGGAAAAAAGTTGCGAAGGGTTTTTAAAAAATAGTAAACTTGAATAAGTGGCACTTTCTTGTGGAAATCGCCACTTGATAACAATCCCTTTAGGAGAAAACCCTTTACAGGAGTCCCTTAGTTCTTTAAATCACCTTGAAAACAAAAGTCAGCTCTTATTAACAATTTTAAACAACAAATCAATTTCGTGAAAATTGGCCTTAACAAATCCTTGGTACTTCCTTTCTCAAGCTTGGTTGTCCTTTTTGACAAGTAACCCCTCCAAAACCTTCATAAGGTCAACCTTCCTAAAATAACACCTTTAGTAGGTTGGTCTTAACAACGTAACAATATTTTTTGCAGTAAGCTGGCCCCTAAAAATAGTATTCGACGAATTTTTGCCCCATTAAATTCTAATGGTCAACCCTTTGCAACAGCTACAGTTTCTTATCTCCTTATGATAACAACTCCTTCTGACAATGGATTCCTATTTGGACTATGATTGATAACAACAATTCTCCCTTCATCAAATTGGTTTGGGGTACCCTCTCCTAGGGATTCCTCACTTTGAACAACATATCCTTCCTACAATGTTCTCACTCTAAAACCAAATGTTGGAAATGAATGTATGGATTTGAAAGAATTTGGTGACAAAATGTAATGTGTGCGGCTTATATTTATTATGAAAAGAGGAAATTACAAGGCAGATGTAACTTAAGTCTAAGTTACTTTGCCGGTATAACTAATGTGGTGTTTATTACATCATTAACATAAGTAATAAATGGCTATGTATACAAAGTATATTCCAACAATATGCCTAACATTATATCATATCTTAATTTAATTTATGATTGTGTATGGAATGTGTTTTCCTATTGTTATATAGGACACAATTTTCCCATTCTCCACCATAATTGCTCCTTTGTAAAAACAATAGACTTCTCCTTTATTATCCCCAACCTTTTCAATTAAATACCTTCATGTGACACAATGATTCATTGTTGAATGTTTTGGTATAAAATTCACTTATCCTTTCTTATCTTTCCATTCTCATTGGACAAATTACAAATCTTACATTCAATCACACTACTAAAAAAATCCAAAGAAAGGGCAAGGATTCTGACATCCCTGCTCGTAAGCAAAGATATAGTTATATTTGTACGCTAAGAAGTCATTAATCCATTTTTTTTGACAAGTAAGACGTATTATTCACAATGAACCAAAAATGTTTTTTTATTAGAATTCAACTGCCAAAAATTCCTCATAATTTGATACACCACAAAAAACACTTCCTACTTACCATTGGATAAAGGCACAACACTTGCTGAATGTTTTGCAAATGGGGTAGCAAGCTAGGCAGTATTGATCTTGGGGAAAACTCCATAGTTGACTTATAGTACCAAGGCACATGACCTCCCAAGAAGTCCTGATACTTCACCCTTGTGAGCATCACCTTCATGCAATGAGTGATAAATTGCCTATTCATGTTCATGAGAAATGGATTAATGTGAGACACTACTCATGACATATTGACAACTGATTTTGACCCAAAATATACTTAGTTGAATCCTAATAAGCCATCATAATCCTTCATTTTTGTCTTAAAGTTGTTCATAGTACATACATTGTTTTATTTACATTCTTGCTTGTTTCTTCATAGTACATACATTGTTTTATTTACATTCTTGTGTGTTTCTTTTAGTGTGCAACTTGCTAATTTGCATTCTTCATTATGCCTACAACCTAGGGGGGAGTTTGTCTTATTTTCCTAGGTTTAGATCTTTTGCAAGTATTTGGAACTGCCGGTCAACTTCTTGCCCACTTCCTTACATTTAAACTTTTTATTGGATTGTGATCATATTTAAACTCTATTGCAATGTTCTTAAAAGGTTGAATAGCATTTTTTCTCCACATTTTGGGGATGGCAAGGTATGTTATTAAAATCACAATATAAAAATTAATATTTGAATTTTTAAAAATACAATTAAGTTACTTTTAAATAACTGAAACAAACTGAAAGCTGAACTTTTGAAGAGTAAATTCAATGATTCAATGATCCATCTGTTAAAGATAAGCTTGTTTTCGTGTTCAGCAATACACATATATTGGAGCTTTGTTGCCCTCCACACACTAGTATTCAAGGTTCTATCATGCAGAAGCAATATTCTTTTGATAAGATGAAAATTTATGTATATTAAGAAGATAATTTAAAAAGATGCCATCATCTTTTTACAAGAGAAAAGAGGACGAAAGATAGTGGCAGTCCTGCATAATAATAGATTGAAGCTCTAGCACGTAGAAGGAAATTTAACACTAAGTTTTGGCAGCCCACACTTGCTTCTCACTTTCAGAATCTCTATGTGCTAAATTGTAGATGCTCATCTCAAACTGACAATATACTTGATAGTAACTGAATATATATTAAATAGAGGAAGCAGAATAAAGCATATCTCACAGTTCAGACCTTCATCAGTTCAAATAATGAAAGAGATGCAAGAAGTGAACAAATTGAGCATCCATCATTAGCCAAAGAAAATTTTGTACTTAAATTAATAGATATATATGTGTAAACAAATTTCTGGGCTTCCAGGTATTCTAGGGATTTCAGTTCATGATTTGTAATATTATATAGTAATCCAAATTTAACATGCACAACAGATTGCTTCTGATGCTAAATGGTATACCTTGAGGTAACAGTTTGATAGAAGTTTAATCAAGGAAATAATAATTTAGACCATGCCAACATTAGGCTGAATGCAAATGTTCTAGCAGCAACCTTGTGTATAATAAGGAATGAGTTTCATCGGATTATTAGACTACTGAAACTCTTAGAATGAAATATGTACAGCTTCAAACAGATCAGATTCTTCTACAGTTCATAAAGGTTAGTTAAAGAGCTTCTGGAATCAACTGTGTATGTCTTTTAATCAAAGTTCCAAATCACACCCTGCGATCTGCAATCATAACAAGCAAAAAATGAAACAGATTGCAGGTAAATTATGCTAAATGATTGGCAAGGGTGCAGGAAATGAGATGAGAGGATAGAAAACAGATCTCCAAGTATTTAGTAGAACTAATCTGCAATCTCTTTCATTTTTTCCTCATCCTGATGATGGATCATTAAGTGTGATGTGTAACATGGATGCAAAAGAAATACATAGTTGATTCCTGGAGCTCTTTAAATAAGATCAGAAATATCAAATATATCAGAGTTATGCAAATTTCAAATATTAGAATTGAAACAATTGACATATATGCCATATATGTGCACAGAAAGCACTTTCCTAGGATTTTCCGGATGTACTTCAAAAAGAACCAGCTTCCTTTTACATTGTCTTCTTTATCTCCTTTTTTAAACAGATGAACCAAATATCACTGGAAAATAAAGGATCAATAGATTAACACAAAATGGCAAATTTTATTTTAGTTGCTTTTCCTAAAGCAAGGCACTGGAAATGTCTAGAGTCCTTGGGACAATCAAGGGTCCCTTGGGATACCTTTCCATTTTGTTTTGGGGGATGGCACCATTGATAACACCCCTTAATTCATGGGGACACCGTGGGGACATTTTGCCAAAAAATGGGGACGGAAAGCATGTGCTCTGTCCTCATTTCTGGGCTACTCAAACATCCTGAGTCATGAAACCACAATATTCTGATTTATAAAACCACATATCCTGAGCTCATAAACATCCTGAGTCATAAAACCACATATCCTCAAGGTACACTGCTCTATGGGGGAACCCTCCACTTGTATCACTATTGATCTGAATATAATTTTTTGCTATCATATAACTTAATCCTTTTTAAACTGTTCACTGTGGGTTTTGCAAGTATATTTCTCCAGTTTACACCATGTGCTCATTCTATAGCAAACAAACAAATCGTATATGTTAAACAAAGCTAGCAGCTTTTCCCCAAATAAGTAATGGTCCCATGCTCATCTTCTGAAACTCTAGGATGGTGACTTTTCTCTTCTTCTAGCCATATAGGATTGGTAACCAAAACATTTTTTTTTAATATAATGTTGGCTTATTTAGTTGATGTCCTTGCATTGAAATGCCCTGCTAGCATTATCTTCCCTACCTTAATTGGGCCCGTTTGTTTCCTAGAATATGACAGGAATTGGCATTATCTAATTCTGGATAATGCCAAATTCCATGTTTGGGTCCTTGGGAAAAAATGGAATTGGAATTCCAAAATTCTCATTTTGCCCCCAAAATGGGAATATCATCTTCCACCTAAATAGGTGGAATTGGAATTTCAAAATAAGTGGAATGGGAATTCCAATTTTTAGAAAACCAAATTTAATATTTCGTGGGATCCGTGACTATAAAGATGTATATTATATTGCTATAAGGATGTATATATATACATGTGTGTATACACATGTGTGCATATATACGTGTGTATATATACACACGTGTGTGTGTATATGTACACGTGTGTGTATATACATACATGTATGTGTGTATATGTGTATATATACACACATGTATGGTGTGTGTATATGTGTGTATATACACGTGTGTATATGTGTGTGTATATACACAAATGTGTGTGTATATGTGTATACATGGATACACACTTGTATGTGTATATGTATGGTGTGTATATGTGTGTGTATATATACATAAATGTGTGTATGTGTATACACACGTGTATGTGTGTATATGTGTATACATGGATACACACTTGTATGTGTATATACACGTGTGTACATGTGTGTATATGTGTATACACACACGTGTGTGTGTATATGTGTATACATGTGTGTATATACACACATGTATACACATATACACGTGTATATATATATAGTTGTATATATACACACACATGTATGTATGTCTATATACACGTGTGCGCATGTGTGTATATATACACACATGTATACACACCATATTCAAAGAAATTAAAAAATAAAGAATTAAAATTCCTTATGCATCTTCTCATTCATCTTTCGGGTGAACCAAACGGGTAAGACCATATTC